>PVKH010014865.1:0-16317 GCA_004027955.1 Chaetophractus vellerosus
TGAGCTTCCGTCCTCACGGCTGGAAGGGGTGTCTGCCCTGGGTATGTCCCAAACACAGCAAAGCCCCTTCTTTCTCTGAGTTCGAAAGATCTAGTAGCAAATAAGTCCCACTCTTCTCTCTCCCTTTCAGGAATATTTTGAGGGATTTTTGCTCACCGATCATCAACAAGAAAAATGGGGGGAGGTGTGAATACCTGAAAGTTGAATGCAAACAAATACTTTTAGATAAATTCTAAATCTTAATACTGTTTGGCATTCCAACTGCCTACATTTTTTTAAATCCCTGTAGTTAAAAGTTTACATCTTGGAAAATGCAGGCCTGTCACTCCCCTGGGGAAATAAAGAGTCTTTAAATGAATTAGCTGCTGCTTAGCCAGCACATGCCAAGGGCAGAAGATACATTTAAAATAAATTAATCCCCTACATAATGAAAATATTAAATCTAACTCTGGGCTTGCACACAGTCACACACACATACACATACTGTCTCCTCCGCAAATTGGGTAATATTTTTCATCAACAACATTTTAACTTCAAATGGACACAGCAGATCCATATTTACCGATTCAAAGTTTAGAACGTTAAGAGTCTCATCCCCGCCTGCTAGTGCCCGTTCTTGCCTCCGGGATCTTTCCCAATTGCAGTCTGGCCTGAGCCATTCTCTTTCCCCAGCCCTGCCATTTCCACACTAATGTATATTTTTTTCATTACAGTTATTTAATTGTGATTTCTTTGAATTCCATAAGTAATCACCATTTCTTACAGAAAATTCAGAAAAGTCAATGTAAGAAATCAAAATCCCCCAGAATCCTACAAAATCAACTACTGGTAACATTTTGGTGAATATCTTATGTCTATATTTTTTTCAAAAATAGGATTACACTGTTTGAAATCTATTTTTTCAATGGCTAGTTCATGGAAATATTCCATAACATTATGTATTTGAAACGATTTTTTATCAATGCATTTCCCCATTAGGTGGATTACTATAATTTATTTAACTTACCCCCCTGTTAAGATTTTTGTAATTTTCATTTTCCACTATTTTGTACAAACCATCTAAATCTATGTGCACATTCATACTTACTCATTTAGGTTAAATTCCTAGAAATAGAATTTTTCAAAACTTTTTATGTTTCAAACTCTTTTATTCATAAAGCAAAGTCACCCTGTGAGTGTCAGTAGTAGTGTACAGCCCGGTGTGTGAAAGCCCTCTTTCCCCTTCATCACCCTCACCAACACTGGGTATTAGCTGTAAATCTTACACACATTCTATTGATGGTTCTATTTAGGAATGTCTCCAATTAAAGGATATGAATTTTATGTTTCAACATAATTCTCAAAACATGCAAAGTAAAACAATATTATAAAGTCATCTATAAAATTAGGAATGAATTGTCTGCGGGTATTTGCTGACCTTGACTTTATATCTTCGAATGGCAATGATAGTGAAGTCATGATAACACTTTAGCACACCTGCCTATTTCAGAAAATGAGGAAGAAGAGGAGTGTATTTTCTCAGACACAATTTGACATGTAAAAGGCTGAATGTTCAAGAAAATGAAATGGTAGAAAATGGATAGTGTAATTTGCCTGAAAACAACTTACACTGAGTTATTATAAAGGTTTGTTTCTAAAGTTCAAAGTAGAGATGATGAGTTTCTCAGATGGAAAACTTCAATATCCAACTCAATTGCTTCCATAAATAATTTATATGAGCAAGTGAACCCTGTTGAGTAATATCTTTCACCAGTGCATAAACACTCAGGGCGGGGGGGGAAACATGCAAAATGCTGCCATTGTCTTTTTCTAAAGAATGTGGAATTCTGAATGTCTTAGAAGTGTCCTTCCAGCATTCCAAGGAAAATTATTTAAATTATCAAAAATCTTCAGATCAGTCACTCAGCAACCCTTTACTCAGGGCTTCTTCTGTGCCAGGCTTTCTAAATAGCATCTTTCTTTAAAGTGCATGTGGTCCCGTGTAAATAAATAAGTGATCCAAGTGGAGAAATAAATGTATCTTAGTGTGATAGTGCCAGAAAACATTCATGTGCCAAGTAAAGGAGGACTCCAAAAGGTACAAAAGCTTGCATGCATGCTCTTCCTTGGACCTTGCAAATGTTCCAGGGACAAGTGAACACGAGAGACAATAGCTGAGGTCAGCTGGTCCAGACTGTCCTTGGTCGGGCAGCTCTACCTTACAAGTTGGATCCGGCTCTGCTCCACATGTTTCTTGGGCCATCAGGCTAGCTGGGGTGTATTCTTCTCATGGCAAAAATGGACAAGTAAAATCATATGAGACTCTTACGGCCTAAGCAGGACCCACCTGCCCTACTCAGTAGGCAGGTGTTGTTGCCAGTCCCAGCTCTGGCCATGTAAATTGAGCCAACCCTGCCATCGACCATAAGATACCCAGGGAATTGGAAAACAATCCCTGCCTCAGGTAATCGCAGCTCCCAGTTTATTCTCACCCTCTTGCTTCCCACTTGTCTCTCTAGTTTATAATTTGCAACTCTACATCTGAATGCCTATTACCTGGTTCTGGTCACTTGAGATTGGTTAGTGTGCCCAGTATTTTCTTCCTGGTTGATTATACCTGACCTGCACATATCTCTGATGCTAGAAACGTATGCAGTTTATACATGAAATACTTTGTTCCCTATCCATCCCTCACCTCTGCCAAGGAGGGGAACTTATTATGAAATGAAGGACTTTCATCCTTGGATAAAATTAAACTGGATTAAAAAGAAAAAGAAAAAACTAAGTCTATTCCAGCAAGGAGTAGATTGATGGACTGTAGTGTACCCATTCTTCTCTTGTTGGGTACTAGCCAGGTTAGTAGAGCGAGGTACCCCACCAGTACCTACCACTGACCAGTTGGATGGGCAACTGTACTTTCTGAGATGGACAGTAAGGAAAGGCAGAAATGTGAACTGACTTTATTTTTACTAAAGCTAAATAAGAGGAGCAGAGGCTCCAGAATTCTCTTCCATCATTCTTCAAGCACTTGACTAAATTAAACTTCACATGGCTAACCTGCAGAGAGACAATGTGCTAGATGATCTCATCCTAGACTTTCCCTGATGTCAGCTGGGTTTCCACCTCTGAGTGTTTCACCTTCTCATGACTCTCAGATTTCATGTCTTTATTGTTCCAAGGAATAGCTCTCCCTTTTTACTGTGAAAACCGATACCATAAGATAAACTCATGATTGTATTCAGATACATTAAGAGCCATTTCTGACATCCACAAGGCAGCAAGAAAGCCTTAGGATAGTTTCATACCATGATTTACCAAAATAGAAAAAAAAGTGGTTATTTTGGGCATTTGTCTATAATTGATCTAGCGCTGCATTCTCTTCAGAATAAAATCATCCTATTTTTCATTTGGATAAGCTGACATCTCTGCTTTTCCATTGTGAAGGGGAAGACTTGATTACTTGCTTTTCCTAAAAAGGCTACTTATGCAGATGCATTTTCAATCAGAGCTTTAGAGCACAGGGAAAAAAATTGTGATTAATAGTCCATCAAGGTTTTCAGCATATGCCTCTGTATTGAAAGGATTTAAGATAAATAATTGAGGAAGATGCAACTCTCAGGGCTTGGTTTTCAGGTAATAACATCTGACTCTCCCTGCAAATGTAGCTAGTTTAACATGAAGGCAACTGACACCCTTAGGAATATGGACTGTAACCACCTTGAAGGCTGGAGCCTGGTGTCATACAGACTAACACAGAGCTTATTTTATATTCCCTAGAATAGAGCTCACTTCCCAGGACACAGGGAGAGCAAAAGGATGGTTAAATGAGTTAATGGTTGTGTGCCTGGTGACATATGTAAAACCATGGGCAGAAAATCAGCACCTTTTAGCATGTTCCCTGAAGACCATACCCAGTTAGTGGTGTTCCTATAACATAAATTTCTTCAGGTCTTAAATGAACCCATTCATTCATTGTGCTCTTGTTGGTCACTCACTTTCCACTAGACCATGTCCCTAAATAAGCAAAATCCATGTTCTCCTCCTGGGAAAACCCCAGCTGACATTTCCAAGACTCCTTGGTGGTTTTTGTGACCAGTGTGACTGAGTTCTAGCTAATGGGACTTGGAGATGAAGGTTGTGTTTTTCATCCAAACATAGCCCATAGAGACTTCCCAAGTGCACTCCTCTGTGCTCTTTCTCTCTTCTGTTGACTGGGATGGAAACAACCATGGAAACTTTGGAAGCCAAGGATTGAGGATGGTAGAGTCTTCTTCAGGCTGGGTCCCTGAGAAAACTCCACCAACCTGAACACCTGCCCAGGGCTGTAATGTGAACCAGGGAAAAAGCTTCTATTATGTAAGCCCCACCCCAACTAAAACACCAGAGACGTCAAGTAGAGGAGGAGATATGTCTCCTCTCACAGGGGTTATCCAACTGTAGCATGGACTTGGATGTGCAGAAGACCTCCACGTGGCCACAGACAGAAGCCACATGTGGAGAGAGCCCCTCCATGATGTGTCCTCTCAGTGATCAGCGTGGAGCAGGCCATCAATGATTAATGACCAACAGGTCCTTCAGATGTCCTCACAAGAAGTCCCTGGAGATCTTCCCTGGTTGGAAACAACCAAGAATATCACTCCAAAGATTGACCAACCCTCGTGGGTAAATACAACCCTGTAACTTGCCAGATACCAAACCTGAGCATCAAGGGATGGGATCCTATATGAGGGTCAGATGTTGTCTCTGACTCTTTAGTTTAGCCTAACCCAGGTGAATCAGCAAGTGCTCGCAAGAAGGGAACCCTCATTGACAGAAGCAGTCTTTGACAGCAGCTTAGCTCTAAAACATAAGGCATGCTGTTTGCAAGAACAGAAGTGTTTCCAGTATATTCATTTTAAGGGACTTGATATCCTTAATTTTTAAAGTACATTTATATATATTTTTCATTTAATGCTTGGGAGCAGGTGTAGTTCAGTGGTCGAGCACTTGCTTCACATGTACAAGGTCCTGGGTTCAATCCCTGATACCTCCTAAAAAAAAAAAAAAAAAGAAATTACCTTGCTGACAAGTGAGGCAAGTTGGTTTACACTCACAGAGACAGTGGTGAAGTTAGAATTCAAATCTGAACCTGACTCACCATCTTTTCCCACTGGTTCAAACCCTAGTTTATGTCAGGGCATAAGACACTCTTTCCTCAAATAACTCCTCCTATTTCTTAATATCTTCTGTGAACTTACAGACTAGTAGCAGGTTGAAAACTCAACCCATGGGCCAGGACCATACATTTGAGGCTCTGCTTCATCCCAACCATCCTCCACCCTCATGTGGCTCGGCAGCTATGATGAGGGATTCTAGCACAGCACTGTGCAAATGTCACTGGGTCAAGACTTAAATGTCATGATATCAATCTTTTTTTATATTCAGTTCCCCAGGCAGAATACAAATGAGAAAGATCAGAAAGGGGAACGCTGGGTTATTCACTAAGAATGTCAGGGCCATCCTGGGTCTGAGGTCTAACTGGATGTTTGAATCTCAGCTTTGGCAGAATTTAGAACCTCAGACATTACATTCACCTCCTTTCTATGTCTCACAAACATTCCCTTCACAATATTTATTTCAATTCAACAAGTATTTACTGAGCACTTACTAAGAAAAAGGCTTGCTATGGTACAACCATTCCTCATCTCTTTGATGCTACTAATTTTCAGTTCCAAAAAATTGTAAATCCTCTACAAATGGAAGCTCTGACCCTATCCTTGTCAGGGATTTCTGATCTGAAGCGAAGAAGCTTGTTTCCTCTCCCCTGGAACAATGAATAATTTAAATATACGATCAGTAAAATACAGCTTGCATCTTTGCTCCTTAGTCCTTGCAAGGATTATGAAGGTGAAGTTCAATAAGCTCCAACATAGGATTATGTCAGTGAAAGTGTATATGCTATTTGGAGACATGCTTTCCATTGCTTGTGTCCATTTTCATGTAGAACAACTTGAAGCTGTCAAGTTTTTATGTGCTGAATTTGAGGTTCAGTGGTGTCTTGATTTTCTACGGCAGCTATGTCAAATACCACACACTGATTGGCTTAAACCAGGGATTTATTGTGTCAACGTTCTGGAGGCTAGACAGCCAAATCAAGGTCTTGACTGGTCAGGCTTTCTCCAAAGGCTGAAGGGTTCTTGGGGCTGGCTTGTCACCATCCTTGGGTTCCTCTGTCACATGGTGATCTGCATCGTTCTCCAGCTCCTCACTTCTCACTTCTCACCTCTACTGACTGAATGAATCTGAATTTCCTTGGCTTACAAGGACTCCAGGTATATGGACTGAGGCCCACCCTGATCTCAATTTGGCCTCGTCTAAATAGGATCCTCAAAGAGCCTCTTCATGAATGAGTCCCCACCTTAACTGATAATAACATCTCCAAAGGCCCTATTTACAAACGGGTTCATACCTACAAGAACGTGGAGTAGGACTTGAATGTGCCCTTTGTGGCGGATGTGATTCAATCTCCAACAAGGGCAGAAGAGAATTTTAAAATTACCTTATTTTGGTACTTTTATTATAATGTTATGGGGGAAAAAAAATCTTATGCTCCAAAACAGTTTAGCTTGAGTGGTTTCATTTAAACAGTTAAATATCACAAAGTTTTGAAGGCTCTAAATTATTTAACACTTTGGTATAAGTGCAGTTTTATTGCATTATAGTATATGATACAATGTGTTGTTACAGGTCGTACAATATGGTAGAAAATTTCCTGTATCAAACTGGAGACATAGGTCATAAGCCTTGAATGGTCTCTGGGTTAACACTTCATTTCTGCAACTCATTTTTTAAAAATTATCTTTATTTTTCAGAACAGTTTTGGATTTACAGAATGTACAGAAATGATAGTATAGAGACTTCCCACATATCCCACACCCAGCTCCCTCTATTGTTAACATCTTATATTAGTATAGTACATCTGTCACAGTTAATGAACCAATATTGATACATTATTGTTAACCAAAGTCTATATTCAGATTTCCATAGTTTTCCCTAAGGTCCTTTTCTGTTCCAGGATCCCAGCATTTAGTTGTCACATGTCCTTAGGCTCCTTTGGGCTATGACCGTTTCTCAGACTTCCTTGTTTTTGATGACCTTGACAGTTTTAGGAGGACTGGTCATAAGTCCTAGTATGGCCCTCTAATGGAAGGTGCGTAATGTTGACCTCATGATCAGATGGGGCTGTGGATCACCTCACTTTTTGTATCTATAAAGCAAAGGACACTTTTGAGGTCTAACTAGTGTTGTTGAATGGACAGGAGATCAAATAAGAGTGGCAAACATAGGTTGTCCTGTGCAAATTAGGACCTGTGCTCTTCCTATGTCTAAGTTTTTTGTCATCGTAAGAATGAGGTCCCATTCATGGCGACTGGGAATTAAGACTTGGGCATATCTCTTTGGAGCCACTAATCAACCACCACACTGAGATATCAAGCAATACAGATGTACTAAGAGTTTAATATCAGAATAGCTTACTCAAAATGCCAACAGACCATCTTTTTAAAAAGCAAGTAAAATCAGGTCTAGCTATATGTCCTTGGTTGCTGAAAACCTAGAAACTGTAGGCAGCATAAAGACCAATCAAATACATACAAAAATCATAAGCTTAGCACTTAGCCTTTCCATTGATACTGTGGTAGTTTGAGGCTTTTATGAACCCCAGAAAAGATCATGGCCTTAGAGCTAATCCATTCCTGTGGGTCTGAGCCGATTGTAAGTGGGACATTTTGATTAGATGACTTCCGTAGAGTGTGACCCAGGGTGGGTTTTAATCCTCTTACTGGAGTCCTTTAAAAATGGGATGAATACAGAGAGACAGACATAAAGAAACCCCCAGAAGCTGAAAGAGAAAACCCTGGAAGCCAGAAGCTGAAATCAACTGAACACAGAAGCAGAGAGAAAAACACAAAGCAAGAAGCTGGAGGGGGGTTGTGGGGGGCAGCAGACACCTCCATGTGCCTTGTCATGTCAGAGAGGAGTCCAGGATCGCTGACAACTGGTCTTTGGGGAGAAAAAGCATTGCCTGATGAAGCCTTGATTTGGATATTTTCACAGCCTCAGAAGTGTAAGCTTGCAAGCCAATAAATCCCTTTGTAAAAGCCAACCCATTTATGGTATATTGCTTCCAGCAGCTTTTAGAAAACTAAAACAAATACTTTGCATGGACTTAGCCCATTCTTTTTGGAGACACGACTTTTTATTTCACATGAGAATGCAGATAAGGGAGTATCAGAGCAATAATAAGATCTTTTAGCAAACCAGGGCCCTTCTGTATACTACCCACAGGAGTATTGTAGTCATTTCCTAGTGAAGCTGGAAATGGGGATGTGGATCTTCTATTGCACCTTCCAATTTCTATTAATGTTCAAATGAAACTCTGAGCCCCTGCCCTATTAACTGTGCCAGGACAGCCTTCCTCTCAGGTTTTGGGGATTGGAGCAGCAGAAAATATCCTCTGACTATCTGCTATGAATGTACGAGACCTACCCAGCTCTCAAGCCCAAAGCATTCCCTCTCCTCCTGCAGCTGCAGTGCTTTTCATCCCCGTTATTCATCCAGCAGGTGTTTATTGAGCTCCTGTTAGTTCTCAGCCCAGTTCTACGTGACGGACAATACAAAGCCCCTGCGCCGGTGACAACGCCCCTTACACTCTAGCGAGACACCCACCAATTAACAAATAAACAGTTACACCATAGAATATCTACCCTCTCGTCATCCGTAGTGTGGGCACATCTGCCCCTCATGCCCCCAAGTTCCATCTGCACAAAGCTGTTGTGTAAACAGTCTTTTGTTGAAGGTTTTGTGAGTATCGATTAGAATCAGGAATACCTTTAATGTCAGACTTCACTATTCCTAAACATTCCCTGGCCATTCTCCACCAAAGGGCTTGCTTTCCTGAGATCCCAGCCTCTGGACTTCCACGCCTTGAGCATTTCCTTCCCTTTTACCTTATCGTGGAGATTCAAGCTCTTCTGTCCAAGGAGCTGCCTGTAGAAAATTCAAATATTCTGTGATTTCACCTTGTAGAGCCATGTAGCTCATGCTAGAGCCTGGCCCCCTTGGAAGGTTTTCCAAAGCAAATGAGTCATTCACCCCTGTGATGAATTATTCAACTTCCTTCTGTGGAAGAAGGAGATGCTGGTAAATGGTTTCAAAGAGATGAAGACTTGTGATTCTGACTCAAATAGGGTCTGCAGACCTGGATCTCTGTCCACCAGAGGCTGTTCACACACAAGGAGCCCCGGGGCTCTGTGGTCTGCAGTTGGGAGACGCTGGACTAGACAAATGGCTGCTGAATAGCTTCCCTCCCTGTATAGGTTACGGCACAATCGGTCTTCCAGATTTGATGTCCAGTTCCCTAAGAACTTAAGACATAACTCACTGCTCTCCATTTTGAGGTTCTCAGGATGCCAATGGACATACCACCATCCATTACACCCCATCCTCCCCTCCCTCAAGGGCCTGAATCAGAAGAGTGGAATGGGATGGTTGAATGGGGGAAAGAGAAGAATGGTGGCACAGGAGAAGATTCCAGAAAATTTCTGCAAACAGACAGGATGAAGGTGGGGGAGAAAATAAAGAGATGAAGATGGCACAGAAGACTTCATCCTGGACAAGTGGGAGGAAAGGGAATCATAGCAGATGTCCTTACTCCAAGCAGAAGGCCGGATTCAAGAGGAAAGGGGGTCGGCTCCATTCGGGATACACGGTGTCACTTTTCCTTCCTGCCCTGGAGTTTCAAAGGGGGACACTGTGAGCACACGGATGGCCTTTCTATAGCCATGCAGGGAGTAAACCATGCTTCTCCTCATCAAAATTCTATTTTAACTTACAAAAATTTAACTAGAGTCCTTGGTTTCTGCGTTAATAAACACCTAATAGAGGACACAACTGCAGAAAAACACCGGGCATTTAGAAAAGTCACCAAGACTAATGAGCCACCCACAAGATCGATCCCTGTGGCCCCAGCACAGGTCAGTGACAGTTCAGTGAAAGGTCATTAACAAATACAAATTGTGATCAATTATGTACATCTGATTTAAGACAAATGTAGTGCAAAGTCTTCCCAGACCAGATGCGATTGATTCACTGAAAAATAACGTTGTACTTTCAAGAGACCAGCCAGGCCTAAATCAATAAAATTACCCGAATTGCTCAACCCTTTACCCCAGGTTGATTTATCACCGACAGTGCCTTCTAACAGAACCAGCGTTTCATGTACGACTAAGAGAATCTTGGTGGTTATTTTCCTGAAGAAGCTTATTTGTCTCTCGGTTCACACCTGTGGGCCCCTCTGGATAAGGTTGAGGTTAGAAGGAATTGAAAGGAATCCATTTTGCTATCTCTAAGCTTCTGTTCTGAATAGAAACGGCAAGTTCCAGTGTTTATTTCAACCCACTGATGGCCTTTCGTGCATCTGGAATAGTGCTTCTTCGCCTTTTATTCTCCCACTACAAGACAAATGATAGATGGTGATTGTACACAAAACCTTCCCGGGGCCCCGGGGCTACCCTTGATTCCACCTTCTCTACTCACACACGAGAACCTGTGTCAGAAAGCCGAGGACTATTAGCAACAATATTGTAGGGGAAATCTTAAACCCATTCTAGTTCTTGGAAATAAAAATTAAAAACCGGTGTTTCAACTACTGTGAGAACTACTCGTCATGTCAACGACACCTTAACGGCTGAAAACCACTCATGCAGAAAGAGGGCACTGGTTTTGATCAAACCTCTCCCCACGAGCTTCTATTTTAATAGACTTTAAAAAAGAATATGCATTCATGGGAAAGAAATGAAGGTGACCTTGAAACCGGTTAATTAGGAAAAAAATGAGCATCCAGTTCCTCGGTTAATGGCACAAAGCCTTTCTGGGGTGAGGGCGCGGCTGTTTCCTCTTCATTTCCTTCCAGATACTTCACCTCCTTCCAGTCCCCCCAGTCCCCACCTGCCACCCACCTACCACAGAGCAGCTACCACAGTTTCCCTGGTAGAAGCTCAGGGGGCATTTGAGCAGAGCCCTTCCAAGTTGACTGGCACATAGTTACACTGACTCTTCCTTGGAGGGTTTCTAGGTTCTTTGGAGAAATCCTCCTCCCAGGCTTGAGGATTTCTTGTCTGTTGTGCCCATAACATGGGCAGCGCCCACCTGGCCTCTTGCCCTTTTGCCACCTTCAGGGAAATCCAGCAATTCCTTGAGCTTCTCCCAGGTGAGAGCTGCTCTCCCCTCTAGAAACCGTCTACTGCAGGACCTGACATCACCCACTCACTACACCCCCTCACCTGCAGAAGCCTCTGAGGAAATGCTTGTGTTCACTTCGCACACTCGCCAGTCCCAGGAAGCCCACCCCTCCTGCAGGTCACCCCTTGGAACATGCAGGCAGATTTTCAATGCGACCCCATGTGGCCGCCACAGGAGCAGTGCGTCTGCGGACTGCTCAGACCCTCCAGGTGTCTCTGCACCCAGCGGGGAGGAGGACTGACTCCCTTGTCCTGAATATGCCTCCCAGCTTCTCGGGCTATGTGGCAGGGGACAGAGGAGTTTGGGGCTTCCGATGGGAGATAGACCTCCTGGTGTTAGGGGCATATGAAAATTTGGGTGATTTTTTTGAAAAACTGAGAAAGACATCCATATGTGGCCCCTAAACTGTTGAGGCAAGTCAAATATCTGTTCCTTGGAATGCCATGCACGTTCCCACCCCAGGGCCTTGACACCTGCTAGTCCCCTTGCTGGAATGCTCTTCCTATAGCTGCCTTCTTGCTCCTTGACTTTCATTCAAGTCTCTTATCTGATGTGCCTTCTCTGAACATCTTATTTAGAAAAAGTCAGCTCTACTCTGATGGAGACCCTTCTCCCCTTAGACTGCCTTATTTTTTTTCAAGGCACATATCCTCTCTGACCACTTGTTATAATAAGTATGTCTTTGTTTATTGCATGTCTCTCACCCATGGAACAAAGCTTCTGCAATGTCTTGGATTTTGCTTGTTCACTGCTTTATCCCCAGCACTGAATATTGCCTGGCATATAGAAGGCTCTAAAATAATGGCTGGGTGAACAAATGGACTTCTATCTCATTATTCTTCAGCTCCAAGCTCCTGAAAAGGTCTTCTACTTTACCAACTCATTTTTCTGCAATGACCGCACCACAGATCACCATACTTCTTAGAATCGAAAACACTGCAATTGTATTTTTCATTTGAAATCTGTCCCTTCTGATCTTAGAGGGGGCCCCCTTTGAGAAACACAACGTCCTTCTGAATTTTGTTGGTACTCTAACTTTTTGGTTTCTGGCAATAGGTCTGTTTTATTAGGAGAGTGAGTTTTGCTCTAATTCCTCACACTGTTTCCCCTTTTGAGCTCCTGAGCCTTTGCGTGCACAATGGTGATTTTAATGGGTTGGCCATTCTTTCAGAATGTAGCTGTTCTTCAGTACTGGAAGTGGAGATGACTTTTGTTATGGATAATGAAGACATATATAAATATTTCAGTGTTAAACAAGGGGAAAAGGAACGTTTGTGCCTCCAGCCTATTTTGTCAAATTGGATGTCCAGTTGCTCACAAGGAATAGAGAGAAGGGTATAATCAGAAGCTGTTCCTTGACTGGAAACTTCCCTGGAGCCACGAGGTGCCTTGTTTCAGTGTTGACATGGTGGCCGTCTCGACCCAGGTGGGTCTGGAGGCACTGGCCAGGTGTGATCTGGCAGCAAGCCCCAAGGCCTGCCCTCCAAAACTCTATTTTGGTTCTGTACGCTGACGTGAAGCCACAATCTCCTCCCAGTTTTGTCCCTGGATTCACTGTCTTCTCAACCCCCAAACCTCCAACTACAGGTGTTGGGGACCCCACTGGAGAGTCCCCTCTTATTTCCCAGGCACAGTTCGCCTTCACATCTGGCTACTGGCAGATTGGTCAGGTCCTCATCAGCCTGGTCTGGTCCATGTTGACTTTGGTAGAAACTTCTCTAAGCCTCCACCTTGTGAGCCTGTGGATAGCAACACTTCTCAGGTTTCAGTGCCAACAGAGATTTTAGCTGCTTTGATAATTCTTAGCTCACTTCAGTAAATAATGGGGGAAGTGGGAGATGAGTGCATAGGGTTAAGTTCTCTTGACCAAGAAATCTATTTTTATTATTTAAACCTTTCAACTGGGCAGAGGAGAGATTACATTACATGGATTCAATTTCCAGTTATTACAAGCATGAACCTCTTTTTATAGGTTTATTGATCATGATAACTATTCTTTAATGAAATATTCAAGTCCTATTCTATTTTTATTCCATTACACTTATTATCTTAAAATTAATTTGTATTCTTTGTATAGTATATGCTATTGGAGCAACAGTCTACACTTATGAAAAAAATCAATCCCTATTTCATCTTTTCCCAAAATAAGTTACAAATTTAATAAATATTTAGATATAAAAATAAAATAATAAAATGCAAGAAAATGTAGGTGAATCTTCATATAATATTTGAGGGGGAGAATGTATTTCCAAGCATAACATCAAAGGCAGAAAAGTAATGTCTGAAAAAAGCAGAAAAGGAAGGAAAAGAGTGCTAGATATGATTACAGAAAGTATTAAGTTTCTATGAAAAACAGAAAAACCCATTCCTAAAAACAAAACTAATATAAATGACACTCTGTGGGAAATATTTTCAACTTACATGGACTTTACTAAATAAAGAGTTCTTAAAAATCAATAAGAAAAAATGCTCTAAGAGGAAAGCAAAGAAGACATTCAATTCAAGAAATAATAAAAAATATGGAAAAGTTTAAGCTCAGCTTTAATCAACAAAATGAGGATTGAAATAATCATGTGGTATTATTTTGCATCTCTAAGATTAAAGATTAAGGAAGAATAATATTCAGGATCAGCCAAAGACTGGAGAAATTCCATAGATTTCTGCACGGAATAGAGTTTGGTACAATTTTCCCCCAAAAGGCATTTCATCCATATGAATAAAAAAGGTCCCCAGAGTGCACATCCCTTGGGTACAGTAGGGGTCTCCTTTAGGGTAAGAACTGCCCCCAGGGAAGGCTGTGTCCTCTGGGCCCCAGTGAAGCTCAGGTCAGGACCCTCCCATGAGGAGCAGGATGCTGTCCTGAACAGGGTCTGCAGGGCGGGGCGGGAGGGGGGTGCGCAGCCAGGCCCCCAGAGCAACCCTCAATGGCCACGGTCGGGCAGATCCACCTGCAAGGATTACATGTAATCCTTGGGCTCCATCCCAATTTGCCCTACAGTAGTCATCCCCCACCCCCCAAATATGTATTTGTCTCTCATCTCCAGAGGACTAATTTAGAAACTGGAATAAACACAAAGGAATAAACAAACAAGCACTCGTTGTAATGAGAATGAATTCGATTTGCTTCAATTTATTGCTAACCTTTCCTTGATAAATATAGCTATTCTTGATGCACATTCAAAGTAGTGCATATAATTTTACCCCACAGTGGGAGGAGTGTGTGCCAGGCAGGGGGTATAATAAACACACCTCACCCTTCCCCACCTGTGTTCTGAAGCAATGAAACTAGAGAAAGAGGAGCTGAGCAAGAGATGAAAATAGCAGCTTTATCACTGGAGCTGTGGCTTGAGAGCTCGGCCAGTGGGCTTGCTAATACCTCACCACCGAATTGGACAGATGCCCATCTAGTCATGGGCATGGCTAGACAAGCCCAGTACGCCCTCGTTAGGGGTGGCTCAGACGGCAGGGCAGGGCCCAGAGCAGAACGCTGGCTCCCTGCAGGCAGGCAGGCTCAGGAAAGAGGGTAGGTTTACTCCACTGCTAACACCACCCAATGGTCTGGCTGAACAGCAGGAATTTAGTGGCTCATGGTTTTAGAGGCTAGAAGGTGTGCTTCCTCCTGAGTTGGTGTCTTCTGGCCAGCCAGCAGTCTTTGGGGTTCCTTGGCTTTTCCGTCCCATGAGAATGCACATGGAGGCATCTTTTCCTTTCTCTTCCAATTCCACTGACTTCCGGCTCCTGGCTGCTCCTTAAGGCTTCTCCATCTGTGCTCAATTCCCTTTGCTTATGTGGACTCCAGCCATGTTGGACTAAGGCCCACCCTCATTCAGTCTGGGCAAATGGGTTTACAAATGGGTTCAAACCCCCAGGACCTGGGGTTGGGACCCGAACATGCCTTTTGCAGGGAAGATGATTCAATCCCCAATACCCACCATCACCAATCAAACAACAGGTTCCTCTTACCTTTAGAGTGAGAGGTGAGGGACAGGTGAGGACATAGGGAGGTAGCCTGGTTTAGAGGTTCTCAATCCCACCTGCACATTGGAATCACGTGGGGCTCCTTAAAAAAACACAGCTGCCCAACCAAGATTCTGACCCAGTGGCCTGGGGTGGAAACCAGGCATCAGCATGTTAAAAGCCAGCCAGGACCGAAAACCCTAGGCCAAGCTGAAGTCCACTCACATGCAAGCCTCCAGGCAATTCGGTGAATGGGGCCGTGCAGATTCATGGCCCCTGCTGGGGATTGAATCATGTCCCTGCCAAGACGTTTCAAGTCCTAATCCCCCATCCTGTGCTATGAACTGTTCGTAAATAGGACTTTTGAAGATGTTATTATTAGTTCAGGCGTGGACTCATTTGTGAATAGGATTTCCAAAGACCCTATTTAGATGAGGCCAAATTGAATTGGGATGGGCCTTAATCCATGTGACTGGACTCCTTATAAGAAAAGGAAACTCTATGCAGTCATAGAAGTCAGTAGAAGTCAGAAGCCAGTGGAAACCAGAGGAGAAGACCAAGGAGAGAGAGATGACCACGTGACAGAGGATTGCTGGAATGCTACAGACTCTGGGAGAAAGCAAGCCCTGCCAAGACTTTGATGTTGGGCTTCTAGCCTCCAGAACCACAAGACAATAAAGTCCTGTTGTTTAGCCAAACCATTGGGTGGTGTTTTAGTCAGCCACAGGTGTGCCTTTTGAAATACACCAAAGATTGGTCGGTCTTTATAAAGGGTATTTATTTGGGGTAGATGCTTACAGTTACCAGGCCACAAAGCATAAGTTCCTTCTCATACCAAAGTCCACGTGTTGGAGCAAGACAGCTGCCAACGTCTGCAAAGGTTCAGGCCTTTGGGTTCCTCTCCTGCCGGGGCTGCGTTTCTCTCCCGGCTTAGCTTCTGTTTCTTCCACAAGCTCAGCTGTAGACCATGAGGTTCTCTACGCTTTTGCGTCTCTCCACAAGGCCAGCTGTAGACTATCAGGCGAACAGCTCACTTATCTTCTCCTGGAGCGCTTCTCTCCAACATCAGAACTGTTTCTCAAATCTCTGCCACTCAAATCT
>PVKH010014866.1:0-16313 GCA_004027955.1 Chaetophractus vellerosus
TTTGCATGTTGTCAAGACCTGCCTTGAGGCATTTATACTGCCCAACAATGTGATTAGCACAAAGAAAGTGGAAAATATATAAATAGAGCCATTTTCCTTCTTATTTTTACCTGCTATTATTTGTTTTCACCCAGCTACCTGAGTACAATGATACTTTTTGCAATTTCTCACTGATAAAGAGGACAAAAGTATTAAATTCTAAATGAAAGAACAAATTCTAGAAATCTATTACCTTACTGAGAAATTTAACAGATTTTTTAAATGCAGAAAAAAATGGGCCTATATAAGATCATGTGCATTGAGTGAAAAAATCAGAAGCTTCCTTTTTTATTCTCCCTGCCTAGCTCAACTCTTTTATATAGGCTGTTGAAATGACTCCCTAACTGGTCTCCTTTATTTTTTATAATCCTCTCTAATCCATCCTGGTTGCTACCAGTAATCTTTTAAAAATGTGGGTCTAATCCTCTCATTCCCTGTCCCTCCCTTACAATTTTCTGTGCCTCCAGTTTCCTTCAGGATAAAATCCAAATCCTAACCCTAACATACAAGATTCTTGATCCTGGGGACCCTGTTTCACCCCAGCCTCATTTCTTGGCAGACTTATTTCTCAGCAGCTTTATTTCTCCGCAGTCTCATTTTTCCCTGTCTCTTGTGAACCCCTACAAATTCTAAATGATTTTTCAGAGCCCCTTTCAGTCCCTCAGAAACACAAATCTTTCTCTGATTTCTGGATCTTTTCAAACAGTTTTCCTTCTGCCTTCTTTAGTGCCAAATCTTTTCTTTCTTTAACATATCCTTCAAAACTCCTCTAAAGAGTCACATCTTCTGCACAGCCTTCCCTTCTTCCTGGGTCCCAGTATGAGTTAGATGATTCCTCTCAAAGCTGTCATTGCATCTGTCTAGTTTGGTCTTGTTTCCTAAGAAACTGTATCTCTCCTTCTAGTATGAGTGCATCTTGAGGGCAGCAGATACAGTCCTTTCACCTCTGGGCCTCATGCAAAATTGATATTCAATAAATATTTGTTGAATGACATAATCAGGGAGGCAATGTCTTTGAAATGATAACTACAACTCACAGAGTGCTTATTAGGTGTCAGGAACTGTGCATTATTTTGTTTAATCCTCTCAAAAATTCTTAACCAAGTTTACTATTATCATACCCTTCGTATAGATGAGAAAATTTTAAAAACTGCGAAGACAATTACTGCAAAAATTTACCATACATGCCACAGTTTCTAGTATATAGCCGACACTCATTAATATCAGTTAAATAATTAAATACGGATCATTGTCTATTATATTTTTTGTCAACTATGGATATTCAAAATCCTCCAAACCATTATTTACACAAAATTAATATATTGCCCTACCAGAGTGAGGCCCCAAGTGATATGCTATAAGTTTTGTCCAGTCAGTTAGTCTCTCCGTGAAGGATGAATATATCAAGGGTATGTTTTTCAGAGTTTCAGAGACCACAATGTTTGAAACGAATACATTGGATGATGTAATTAAAATAATAAATATTTTATTGAGTTGGAATAAAAATTTTAAAAGGATAACTAATAAATCCTACATTTAGATTCCAAAAGTTAATTCCAAAAGTTTAGAATGAAGAACCACACTTGACCTCAAGCAATTTGATTAATCCCAAGTGTGATTGGAGTTAACAATACAATAAGTCCAGTAAAAAACATAATATCATTTTTAACTTACATGGATAGGTATATAGAATCATTGTCATGGAGCCTAATGGTATTGGTGAGAACATACTCCAAATCTTTTGTGTACTTCTAGATGCTCCATCAAAACAATTTTGATAAAATAAAAAGTACCTCAAGGAGGGCATCCAAGATAGTAAACAATTTGGAAAATCCACATTAAGAAATGTTGAGAGAACTGCAGATGCTTATTCTAAAGCAAAGAAAACTTGGAGAAAATAACTGACTTTCAAAATCTGAAAAGGCATGTCATGTGAGAGAAAGAACAGGCAATTTGTGATGTTCTAGAGACTTTCTAGAATAGATAGAAAGTTACAGAGAAACAGGTTTTTGCTCAATAAAAGGCCTAACAATTAGTTAACAATTAAATGAACACCTAGTAAATAGTAGCTCCCTTCAGTGAAAATGTTAAAGCAGACATGGTTTGACCTGTCGGAGATATTGCAAAAATAGTTTTTTACTTTGGAATGAGATTGATCTAGTGCCATGTAAGGTCCCTACCAGAGTCATCTGGTGCTGTGTATGTAGGGAGCAAGGGACAGGCTTGAGGAGGGAGGGCCGTTGGAAATATTAGAAAGACTCACTATTTTATTGTATATGAGTTTGTTAGAATTTTAATGTTGCAGAGTACCACACTGAATAGAAAACTAAATAAACACACACACACACAAACACACAGCACAAAGAAGAAAGAAGAGGGAAGAATAGCATTCTGGTCCATTGTGTCTGAATATATTTCCCAGAAGTGACTGGTGATTAGGGTCACTGAGCATGCTACAATAACTTATTTACTGAAATATATTACAACCAAAACTTGCCTCAACTTTTAAGAACAATTCTGTTTCCTGGTCATACAAAATTTTGTCTTCACCCTGAAGTGTGGTTGGGGAGTGTGGGTAGGAGTCAGGGAGGGAAGAGGGAAGAGATTGAGTAGAATAGAGGTTACAGAGGAAACAATTTAACTGAGAAATTGAAGGTGAAAGTGTTAGGATAATGCAGGCAGGAGAGGCAATGCCAGGAGGAAAGAGCTCCTAGGTAAATCCTCAACTGGAATTTTCCTAGTTCCTAGGGCCAACCCCACTGTAAAACCAAAAGGATTCCTCTTCCTATTTGTTCATTCTCAATTTTCTTTTATATTTATTGACTGTTTAGGGTTTGGAATATTGACCATAGGCCCCATGGAAATGAAATGATCTTAGAATTAGCTTTGCTAGTAATGTATTAAAGTCAAGGAACATGGTCTCTCCTGAGCTCCATTTCATTTGCCATGTTACCATCAAATTCTGAGCCATGAATAATGCACAGGTCAGACTTTCCTAATGAGAGCATCCCATATACCGGCCAATTCCATACTTGCATAATACAGGATGTCAAGGATCAAACAGTCATGGCCAGCACTGTCTGTTTCTCCAAGTTCCATCAACTAAAGTAGGATGGGTTACACAACGAAAACATTTACACTGTTATTTGTGTCTTACTATGTTTAGTTTTGGGTCACAAATTTTAGTACATCAGCCCTCATGTTTTTAAAACAGAAACCAAGAAATTATTCTAGTAGGTTAGCATTTTACTGACAGTTGGCAAGCTTTGGGTAGTTATTTCCTTCTCTAATTTTTCAGCTACTTTTGAATTTGTTTGTACTGTGTCGTAGTAACAGACATCTCCTTGGTTATTTGTGAAGAGAAACCTCCAAGATTGCACAATGTAGTCATTCTTAGGACAGTAGTAGGTGGCCTACCTAATGATAGAAGAAAAATGTTTAAGTGATGATATTTCTAGTCTTTAAGTACAAGTCAGCAATTATTGAGCTTCTGTCATTTATAAGGTATTATGTCAAACACTTCTTTCACTTGATTATATATTTAAAATTAATGTATGAATAATAATATTCTTTATTCTTGAGTCAGCTCTGAACTGGTATCTTTACAAACTTTATTGAATTTTATCCTTACAATAATTCAACACAGTAATGTGTCTCTTATTTTCCTCACCATTTTACGGGTGAGTCTATGTTCAGTGAAGTTAGGTTATTTGCCTAAAGTCACATATTTAGTACATGGGCCAAGGTTTATCAGACCCTCAAGTCTGTGTTCTTCACATTAAAGAAACAAAAATAAGGGTGAGTCAACAAAATATTATGGGGGTTCAAAATTAGGAGATCATTTGATGATAGGGATTCAGTCAGGCTTTTAGAAGAAATACCTTCAAATTAGATAGCATTTTGACATACAGAAATGAGATGAGGTATGGGTTAGAGATTCAAGCAAAGAACAAGAGCAAGGGCAAGAAATGGAAAATAAGCAAAATTTTCTTGGAGAATAGAATATGGTCGGACTAGCTAAACAAAAATGATAAGGGCATATGTTAGGAAATATTGGGGTTAAGACTGAAAGGTAAATTAAAACCAGTTAGTACTGCTTCACAGATATTAAATCCATAGTCGCTGTGGGATGGATTAGAGTAGGGAGATACTAGAAATAATTCAAGTGGTTTTAAGGATTTTTGCCTTGAAAACCCATATCAGAGATAACAGGGCCTAGAGGAGCGTCAACACAGAATGAACAGTTGGAAATGTATATGAGGGCTGTTTCTCTTCAGTATTTGGCATTTGATAAGATGTGGGCAAGAGGTTTTATGGTCTGAGTGTGGGATATGATAGTAACAATGGCAGAATTAGGTGATACAGAATTAAGTAATATCTGGCCATTCAAAATGGAAGCTTTGTTCTCTTGAATGCATAGAATGAATAAGTGGATTAATCACACAGGTGGTTGGATCTCCTGATTCTTATTCCTGAGCCCAACTGCATTCTGCTTTTCTACCAATCCCTGACACCATCCTTTAAAAAAAGCATCTAAAAGGTTTTGTAGCTTCGATTCCTGACCTGGCTTGTGGACGTTGTATAGAGCAAGATAACAAGCCTTCTAGGACCATTAGTGGACAATGGTCAATTGCCAAGAAATTTTTAGGGGTGTTCCAAGTGCATTCCACATAAAATTGACTTTTTATATTAGAACCAAACATATTAACAGTGTTTTAAAAATGCGATCTCAAATTTCGGGTGAATCTCTATGGAAGAAAAAGCTAAAATAACAATGTAGATGCAATGGTTTGGGCTATTCCCATTCTTTCTATAGTCATAATCATTAACATCTCTTGAGCATTTATTATACGCCAGGTACAGTTCTCAATATGTGTGTGCAGTAATTATTTGTTTCTCATAGTAACCTTGTGAAATGGGTACAATTATTATCAGACTCATTTTAAGGCTGAGGAAGCGGAGACTCAGAGAAATGGAGTAATGTGACTAGTTTCTTAGAGCAGGTTGATTGGAGCAGTGTTCAAATCCAGGTGTTGCTGAGTCCAAAGCCTTTCACATAATTCATAGCACCTAAGCTATATAATGCCCACATCTATTTTAGCTGACTGTACCTGGGATAACAAGCATTGATTTTACTGATATTTCATTGTGACCACCTCAGGCTATAACCACATTTTTCTGAGGAGAGCACTGATTTTACTTTCTAAAAGAAAATGACTTTCATTTAGTGACCACTGATGTAATGGAATAAGTGAAATGAGCATCTACCCCTTTTATTTTTCAAAAAGGATACTATTTCAAAGTACATGAAGATGCTGTTGATAGGTTATAAAAAAGGGTTAAAAATAAAAACTACCATGGTGAACCATTTTATTAAAATAGAACGATTGCACCTAGATATGCACTGAAAGAGGTAATTAATAACCAAATTCTTCTATATCATTTAAAAGCATGCACAGCTTTAAAAATATATCTTTAATTGGATTAGATACACATAATCCTCATCTAAGTGCAAGACCAGCCCTGTAACTATTCTTCATTGTCACTGCAGTTGTCCTGGAGATTCTCAGTGATCCCCAGCATGTACTGAATCTGAACTCTAGAGACATTGGGACCTAAGCATTCTAGGCAGCAGTAATTAGTATGCAACAATAAGTAGGCATAAGTTATCTCTTTTAGTTTCCTGGGGCTGCCGATACCACAGTACCACAAACTGAATGGCTTAAAACAACAGAAACTTATTGTCTCACAGTTTGGAGGCTATAAGTCTGCAATCTGTAGGGAAGAATCCTTCTGTGCCTCTTCCTAGCTTCTGGTGATTTGTCTGCTATGCTTGAGCTTCAATCTCTGCTTCAGTCACCACATGCCATTCTCCCCTGTATCTCTGTGTATACTCTTCCCTTCAGATAAGGATGCCAGTCATATTAACTACTAACATCTTCTAAGATCCTGTCACATTCACAGGACTGGGGGTTAGAACTTGAACAGGTCTTGTTGAGGGACACAGTTCACCACATAACAGTATCCATGTAGATTATAGAAGGGTTTGGTAGATTAATGATGATTTTCTTTTGTAAATGAATCTATTTATGAAATTTCAGTTGAAATGTTTAAAAATTGAACCCGAATTTCATTATATGTAAAATGGGAGTCCGAGATGGCTATACCATCTCCAAGACCCCCGTTGACTCTTTTCTAGAGATGTTGAATCCTCATGAGAAAGAAACGCATTGGGTTAATTCTTCAACTCAGCCTGATTCTCCTTGTGAGGAGTATTTTAATGAGAGTTCTTGATACCGTAACTTAGAAGTTCTTTCTTAGATTAACTCAGGAGTTATGAATATTTGACAGTTTCCCATATTCACGTGGATATAAGGATCACCTAAGTACAATTCTTAGGTCACTCTCTTCTGGATATCTCCCTGTGAATTTATACTTTTAACAGTGATCCAGGTAAAGGTTATGATCAATCAAATTTGAGAAATGAAAAGTCATCCCTGGTAGGAAACAGGAAAAAAAAAATCCTCTCCCAATTTTCAGAACTAAAAGGTATCTTTTTTTAACAAAGAAAAGGTGGGCAGGGCCCATTTAATCTAGAATTAGAAGCATCCCTGACTATTTTGGAAAGATATTCTATTATTTGAGATTGTTCCTTTATTATTTTTTACAGAAATATAAAAACTCAATTACCTGTTAGAATAGAATATTCAACTTCCTCATTTTATGGGTAGGGAAACAGAGGAAGGTAAGTGATTTGAGCAGGGTTAGAATTAAATGTACGAAGCAAAGAAACACCCATCAAAGCTATACTAATACCATCCTAAGTGATGAATTATCTATCAGCCAATGTTTCTTCCAAATTACACGTTATTTCAGTTATGAAATTAGTTTTGTTTTAAAGTGATCTAGTCACACACCTGTTTGTTTGTTTGTTTTTTGAGGTACCAGGGCTGAGGATTGATCCAGGGGCTGGGGTTGAACCTGGGACCTTGTCTTTGGGACACCCACACTCAACCCCTGAGCCACATCTTAGTTTTGTTTTTTCTTGTTGAATTGGTTTCTTAGTTTTGTTTCTTGTTGTTGTTTGTTTTTGTTTTATTCTTAGAAGGCACCCAGGATCAAACCCGGGACCTCCCATGTGGGAAGCAGGTGCTCAACTGCTTGAGCCGCATCTGCTCCCTTCACCTGCTCTTAAAAACTTCTCCTTCCCTGCTGATTCCAGATTCAGTTTTGCTTGTCAGTAACAGAAGTTGGAGAATCTCTAATTTCTAATCTTGCCCTTCCAGCATCTTATGCAGGAGCCATTAAGAAGAAAGTGAGGGGCCGGCTCAATAGCCCAGTGGATAGGGCACCAGCATACCACATGGGAGGCCCCGGGTTCGGTTCCCGGGGACCTCTCCTAGTGGGCAGAATGCCTTAAGAACGGCAAGCCACCATGGGCGGGCCAGAGCCGCCCGTGGGCAGGGCAAAAAACTGCCATGGACAGGGCAAAAGCTGCCACGGGCAGGGCAGTTAGCCCGCGAATGGAGCGCAGCCAGCCACCCGCGAACTGAAAGCCGGCCGTGAATGGAAGCAGAAGCCGCCCACAAGCGGGGAAAGCCTTGCCTGCGCAGTTTCCAGTCTCGGTGCGTCGCCGCAGCGGGGGGAGAAGGGGAGATATGTAATAAAATAAATAAATCTTTAAAAAGAAAAAGAAGAAGAAAGTGAAAGGAAATATAATATTGGTTGTAGTCCATAACAGAAACATTTAGAGAGAAAGAAACCCACAAAAGAGGAATGAAAGAGTTCTCACTGGTGTGTAGAATGGGAGAAAATTGGCCTAGATGTTTTACAAATACTGCTGAGTCCTACTACTGGACTGGAGTCTCCTAATGCAGCTATCTCTTTGAACAGCAGTGAGGAATAGCAACACGGCTAATGCAATAAATCTATGCACAGTGCTAGGGGTTAGAGATACAAAGATGAGCAAGGCACATCTCTGCCCTTTCATTTATTTTCCCTGCCCTTAAATGTGGAATGGCTTGTGACTGCTTTGACCCACAGGATACAAACGAAGTTTCCTTATACGTTTCTGGGCTTAGTCTTTTAGGGGATAGGTAGCCTCTGTCTTGGTCTCTTGAAGCCCTCAGTTGCCAAGTAAGTATTATTACTCTGCTGGACAAACCATGTAGAGAACTCTTGAGACAACATGGAGGAGAGGGGTCCAGCCGAGCCCAGACCTTCAGCCGTCCCCACCAAGGTGCCAAGCCTGTGAGTGAAACCATGTTGGAGTCTCCAAACCTGCACAGCGGCAGCTGAATACCACCTAGTAACCATGTATAGTGGGAGAAGCACACAGCTGAATCCTCCCCAAACTCCTGACCCACAAAATCATGAGATATAATAAAATGCTTGTTGTTTTAAGCCACTAAATTTTGGGGTAGTTTGTCATACAGCAGTAGATAATCAGAATAAATGGAGCAAATAATTCTGTCTGAGAAAATCAAAAAAGACTTCTAAAAAGGTGTGAGACCTGAGCATGGTTTTGGGGGTGAAGAGGTGACATTACCTAGGCAACTGATGGGGGAACAGCATTCAGGGGTGTTGGTACAATACGAGAGAAGGCAGAGGCACGTCAAAGAGTTTGGTGTTTTGGATTATCTCAGTATTGTGGAGGATGAAATTAAATAGGGGAGTGTGTTTGTGGAAGGACTGGGTTAGACTAGAGAAAGGTGGGAACAAAAATAAATAATAACCCATTTGTTAATTGCCTTACTCTAGACATACTTCTTTGGAAATGGGTATCCATATTAGGATCTAAGGAAAAAATAAAATAAAAAACTTTAGTTGTAAATGATTCCGAATCAAAAGAAGGTAAAACTGGAATTGGGAGCTCTGGTCAAGTGGTTATTTCAATAATCCAAAGAAAGATCACAAAGGTCTAAAATACAGCCAATAGAAATAAAGGTAAAGAGGCTATTTAAATCATGTAAGGAATGTATCAGATGGAAGCAGAAGGAATAAGAAAGTTTGAATAAATCTCAATTTTTGAACTTAGTGACTGAACAGATAACACCCTTTGAAAAATGAGATAATAGGAAAAAGAGCTTTGAAAATTATATTTCAAGTTCAGTTTTGGATGTATTGTCTTCGAAATTTCTGTGGGTCTTCCTGGTGGAGATGTCAGCAAATGGATGAAAAGATTCCAAAGCTTAAGGGTGACATTAGGGCACAAGTTCATGCTCTCCCCTCTCTCACCACCCCCCATCTCTCTCTCTGTGTTGTATGTATACAAATACATGTGCATAGCTATTGGAATTGTAGGTGTGTAGATAGTGATTAAAACAAAGTGCAATGATGATATTGCCTAAAGAAAGCATATAAGGAAGACTCTAGAATTGAGAAGACACACAAGAATGGAACACAGAGCAATACTAATGTGTAAGGAGTAGGCAAAGCAAAAACAACCTCCATAAAGAAACTGGGAAGATCCAGTCAGGGAAATATGTCATGGAGGCCATGTTGAGAACTAGGTTGATCACTCCAGTCACTTAAAACTCACTTCACACTTCCCAATGATCTAGACTTTATTTTAATGTACCGGTGTTTGAGCTGCTAATAATATCTAAATAGTATATAAATCTAAATAATTACGGATTTAAGTTAGGGGGTGGCAAGGCTATATATATATAGAGAGAGAGACAGACAATTATATTTTTCCTATATATGTATATGGATTCTGCTCACATTTATTGTTTTAAAATTGCCTTTTTACCAACATATAAAAAATGATCTACTAGCCTTCATTCTGAGTTTATCAAATAACTATTTGCTTATTTTCAATTCAATATCACAAGCCAAAAGAAACACAAATGATCAAAATTATTTATTTTATAAAATAAAGGCTTGTTTCTAATGCTATAAAAAGAAGGTAGGAAATTATTAGATTAGTACATATGACATTGAGAATTCTTCATGAATGGAATGGAAACTGAGAAAGGAACTTAAACTGAATTTTATTTTATTAGCAACTATTTGCTTCTGTCATTCTCAAAAAGAAGTAAATATTTTGGTTGAAACACCACTGCTAATAAGCAACTTGTTTCCTCTAATCTCTATGACTGGAAGAATGCCAGCCATTTCGAAAAGAGAACATTTTAAGACATGATTTAGGATTTCATGTTTTAATTTTATAGAACAAATATAATTTATTTTCTTCATTTTTCTAGAGATCAGGATTTGGGAACAAAAATTCCACTTCATTTCTTATTTTTTTCTGAGACCTTCAGTCTCCTTTAAACAGAATACGGTCAATTCCCAGTTGTGGAATAACCACAAGACAATTAGAAGTTAAATTGTTGAGCAGCCCACATCTAATTGAAGTCTCTCCATTTTGACTATTTTATTTTTAGCATCTGAAGCAGTCTGTAGCTCTTCTAGGCTATAATCATGTTTATTTAAGAGTAGTGCAGTTCTCAGTGAGAAAATAAAAACCTCCCAGAACTGCTATACTGAATAGAAGAAAATAGGAAAATGGGTGGTATGTTTAGCATATTTTTCAGTTTCAGGATTTCCTCCAATCTACTGTACAAATATTTTGTCCTGGGTTCTAGGATTCCATGAAAGAATGGATTTCCTTTGTACATTGTGATGTAGATGCATATATGTCTTGATTTAAGAAGTTTTCCAAGCCTTTTACTTTTCAGAAAGTTAGAGCCCACAAAGTTTTGAAGATGCTGAGTAAGTTTTATTCTGCAAGTCATTCTAGGGAGTCACCAAGTCTCAGTTTTCCAAAATGTACAGGTAAAACCAATATAAAATGAAGATTCCTCATCATGCTACTACCCAGAGAAGAAGCACTATAACCTAGGAGAAATTTCCGTTTATTCAGAAGGGAGCCCTCTGGAGAATGTTATCATTGCCAATGTCACCACTGACATTGTCATTATTTTTTTAAAGATTTATTATTTTTTATTTATTTATATATCCCCCCCCTTGCTGCTTGTTCTTGCTGTGTTCATTTGCTTTGCGTTCTTCTGTGTCTGCTTGTCTCCCCCTGCTGCGGCATCCTACTGAGTCAGCTCACCGCGCAGCGGCTTGCCTGCTCACGGCAGCCTGCCAGCTCACAGCAGCTTGCCTTCTCGAGGCAGCCTGCCTTCTTGAGGAGACTCCGGGAACTGAACCCGGGGCCTCCCATGTGGTAAACCAGAGCCCTACCAATTGAGCCACAGCTGGTTCCCTGTCATTATTGTTTTAGCAAACATTCCTCAATTGCCTACTGGGTGCCGGTCTCTGACTATGGCAGTTTAATATTATTTATAAATTCCAAAAAGAGATATAGTTGGCTGTAAACTGGTCTGTTCCTCTGGGCGTGATAACCATTTCATTGTATTAGATTCAGCTGAGAAGTCTGATTAAATTTTGTTAAGATCAGAGCTTTGATTCAACCACATCATTAGAGTGCAACTCAGTGTTGAGTCCCAGCCCCCTTGGTGGGCTGATAAAACAGACTCTCACACAGAAGTAGATACACAGAGAAGAAGAACACAGGGGAAGAGAGACAGCTCATTATACACAGCAGAGGCCCCGGGAAGAGAGATGAGCCTGATAGTCTATAGCTGACCTTGTGAAGAGAACTGAGCAGCTGAGCCTGGAAAGAAATGAGCCCCTGGGAGAGAGATGAGCTTTATGCCAGCCTACAGCTGAGATCAGAAGAAGCTGAGACCATGGAGCCTTAAGAGGAAGAAGGAAGGCTGAATCCTCGCAGACATTGCTCACCATCTTGCTTCAACACATAGCAAATGACTTTGGATGAGAAAGTACCTCTTATAGTACCTTAAGTTAGACTCTTTAGGGCCTTGTGACTGTAAGCTTCTACCCCAAATAAATACCCTTTATAAAAGCAAACAGTGTCCTGGTACTTTGCATCAGCACCCCTTTGGCTGATTTATACACTGACCTACACACTTAGCATAGATTTTCTGCTTTAACTGTCAGAACAACTCTGTGTTAAGTAATATTACCATCTTTTTTTTAAACTAATAAGTAAATGAGTTATTAAGTGCCTAAAATATGTCAGTTATTAAGTAGTAAGGTAGTGTTTGAATCTAGCAGCCAAAATTTATCATTTTATACTCTAAACCACTCCTCATATTATTTCTAATAAAAATTAAAATAACTATTCATTTTTTAAAAGAATGATTTTTTAAAAAGAGAAAAAAACACTCAAGCTTGGTTTAATCAGAAACAGGTTCGAGGAACGGTTAATTGCTTGGTCTCTAGAGTCAACTCTTGCCAGGAAACCCTGCTACCTTAGACAAGGCCCATTCTTCTCTGTTCCATCATCTGTCAAATGGGGATACTAAAATTCTTTCTTCCTGGGTTGTTGTGAGGATTAAAGAAAATGTTAAAGTGCAATTAAGCACTTCTTAGCATACTTCCTAGAGCATAAATGGTCACAAAACTTTAAAGTTGGCCTTATTATTGCCATTATTACATATTTCAAAATGTAAATTCATGCCACAATTCAATTCCATTCACTAAAAACTGTGTGATCAATACCAGTCTAGTTCTAGTGAAAGGCTTCAAAAATATTAATATACTTTTCCTGCTGGGAGTTGGAAAAGACAAACAAATGGATATTTAAAGAAATAAAGAGCATTTGAAAGATAGCGTTTGGAAAACTGCTATGTTGAACATATCTAAACATAGGAAAGGTGGTGAGTGGTGAAGAATGAGACAGTTATCATGAAGGGTGTTATTGAACTGATCAAGTTTGAGATAATACAGAAAAGGCTGCTAACTTCTGAAGTGACAGCCAGGTATTGAACCTAACTTTCTATTTCTTTTGTCATATAAAAAAAATTTCAAAACATTCTAAATGGTATTTATCAAATCAAGGATTTGGTGAATAATAACTGCAGATACTAGAGCATAGGAATGAAATGAGGAAATTTGTGGCAGAGAATCAGGCTGCATGGGACGGAGAAAGCCTAGAAGGAAAAATTTCAGCTTAAGGGGGTTTTAGAAAATCAAATGTGATTTGATGAAAGCCTGGGCCTGTGATGGTGATAGAGGGACCTAGAGAATTACTCCAATGACTGAATTACTGGCTGGCGGAAGGCAAGGACAGGTGAATTGTGGAGCTATTTTGGCATGCCCTATATTGTTTCCTCAAATCTTACTGGATAAGTGGCCACTATGCCCATTTCCAGGGATTACATACAGATATTTTTGTTTTGTTCTGTTTTTCTACTACCAACCTTCTCATCCTTGAGAGCATTTGCAGACAAGAATATTCCTCCCTCAATTAATCCTACCACAAAGTGAAGCATGTACCAGCCTGGGTTCACCTGCATCAGAATTATTTAGAGTGTGTCTTAGTTTGCCAGAGACGCTATGACAAATACCACACAACAGGTTGGTTTGAAAACAGGAATTTATTGGATAATGGTTTGGAAGGCTAGAAGTCCAAAATCAAGGTGCCAGTAAGGCCATGCTTCGTCCCCAAAGTCTGTAGCATTTTGGTGCTGGCTTGCTGCAGTGCTTGGGTTTCCTTGGCTTGTACCTTTGTCTCTGGCCACAAGGTGATCTCTTTCTCCTTGTGTCTGCTCTTCCGGTTTTACTGACTCCAGGCTTCTCCCTGTGACTTTCTCTGACTCACGGTATTCAAATCTCTTCTATTTATAAAGGACTCCAGTAATGCAGATTAAGGCCCACACAGGAATGCAGATTAAGATTAAGAACATGTCTCTCTTTGGAGTACATGATTCAACCTACCACTGTGTGCTTGTTACAAACGAAGATTTCTGAGCTCAACAACAGACCTACTACATCAGAATCTCTGGGAATAGTCCCTGAGAATCCAAAATTTTAGCATGCTCACCAAGTTATTGTTATACATGCTCAAATTTGAGAACCACTGCTTCTTAGCAGGGTTCAAGAAGAGAATAGAATCATGCTGATGCATTTATTAGTTTGTTCTAACCACAACAATGGTTTAAACAACAAGCCATTTATTTTTATCATCATGGGTCTGTGGACAAATTTGGGTTTGGCAAATCTTGTCTATATTGGGCTGGGCTGGATGGGCCTCCTGGCTTCCGTTCTAGTAGAGTCTGCAACATGTGTCTCATTCTGAAATATTCTTATGGCCATGCAGAACACATGTCAAGCCTCTGCTTTTGTCAAGTCCACTAACATCCCATTGGCCAAAGCAAGTCATATGGGCAAGCCAAAGTCAAGGAATAAGGAATTTTTCTCTACCCGCTGTGAGGCCAGGACAAAGATTTGCCTTTATAATACTGCCACAGTGGAGTGAAGAATTGGAACCCACAAATCAATTGCCCACAGATGGGACTGTGTTTTAATCATGTTTTGAGTGTGTGGCACATAGACATGATTCTTTAAAAACAGTTTTTGAACTAAATGGCATTGTTTTATTTTCTTCAATAATGTAGCTAAAGGAAAAAGTAAGAGATAACATGGAGACAGCATGCTAGCTGTCAATATTCACTGAAAATGGTGTATGTTGATATCTACTTTGGATCCTAGAATTTATGTGTAAAATCTTAAGCTATCTTCTTTCATATAATCACATTATATTGTGTATACATTTCCTATAATTACATGTATATATAGGCTAGACTGTGTCATCTGCTGCCTTTAGGCATTCTTCCTTCCTATTATTAAGACCAAAACAACAAAAACACTAATACATTTTAAAACAGGGTTTGGCAAAATATGGCCTGTGGGCCAAATCCAAAATGCTGCCTGTTTTTGTACAGCTTACAAGCTAAGAATTGTTTTTATATTTTTTAATTATTGAAAAAAATTTTAAAAATAATATTTTCTGAGGTGTGGAAATTATATGAAATTCAAATTTCAGCATAAATAAATGTTTATTGGAATACAGCCACACTCATTTCCATAATGTCTATGGCTGCTTTCATACTATAATGGCAGAGTAGAGTAGCTGCAACAGAGATTTTATGGCCTGTAAAGCCTAGGTATTTACTGTCTGTCCCTTTACAGAAAAAGTTTGCTGAACTGTTTTAGAATATCAGTAACTGTGGGCATCAACGAACTGCTTGGAAGCTACATTCATTCTTTTTTGCCCAATTACCATGGTTTAACTTAGGGTTTACTGTGTTGTGCAGTTCCTCGGATTTTTTTTAAATTTTATTCTAGTATACATTCATTCTTATGGATTACTGATACAGCATTTTAGGAAAATATTGCTCCAAAAGACCTAGCTAGAATTAATCTGAGAAAAAAAGTATTTCTAATTCTCTGTGATATTTCATTTCATTGGAGCTATCTAAGCTCAGAATAGTCATACATGGGCTTATTCCAATAAACTAAATGGTCTTGTGACAGAATGACCCCTTGAAAATCTAACTTTGGTTCCAGAACAACCATCTAGCTGGAGTTGGTAGAATGGGAAGGGGATCAGGACTAGGGAGCATGGGGACTAAAGGGAAAATAAACCAGCAAAGAATGAGCAAATCCTGGGAGCACTGAGCATGATCTGGGCTGGAATAAGAAGAATTACAGCAGTGATTTTCAACTATTTTTCTAGCAGTCACACTGGAAATTTCCAATTATGAAATATGTTGTTCACATAATTTTTGGTATTTTAGTGTAATGGTTTGAGTTTGATTTAATTATGAATTCCAAAAATATAGATTAGATTATGTTTGTAAGCTGGTCTGTTCATCTGGGCATGATTGAGTTGTGAGTAGGGCGTTAACTGCCAGGTCAGTGAGACGTTGAACCCTGCCCCTCGGTGGGCGTGGTCTCAAGTAGAAAAGCAGACTGAGAGAAGCAGATTGAGAGCAGAGCTTTGGAGAAGGAGATTTGAAAAAGCAGTTCTGATGCTGGAGTGAGCCGTTCGCCCGATAGTCTACAGCTGGCCTTGTGGAGAGATGCAAAGCAGAGAGAGTCTCATGGTCTACAGCTGAACTCTTGTGAAGGAAACAGAAACTAAGCCCGGAGAGAAACGAAGCCCCGGGAACAGAGGAACCTGAAAGCCTGAACCCTGGAGACGTCGGCAGCCATCTTCCTCCAGGACATGGACTTTGGTATGGGAAGAAATTTATGCTTTGTGGCCTGGTAACTGTAAGCTTCTACCCCAAATAAATACCCTTTATAAAGACCGACCAATCTCTGGTATATTTCAAAAGGCACGCCTGTGGCTGACCAAAACATTTAGCAATTATTATTATTAGTTATACTAATTAGTGACCTTTAACTATGTGCTAGTATTGTGCTAAATCCCTTGCATGGAGGTATTA
>PVKH010014867.1:0-16315 GCA_004027955.1 Chaetophractus vellerosus
CGGGCCGGAGCCGCCGTGGGCAGGACAGAAAAGCTGCCACGGACAGGCAGAAGCCGCCAAGGGCAGGGCAGGTCGCCTGCGGATGGAGCGCAGCCAGCCACCCGCGAACTGAAAAGCCGGCCGTGATGGAGGCAGAAGCCGCCCACAAGCAGGGAAAGCCGCGCCTGCGCAGTGACCCAGTCTCGGTGCGTCGCCGCAGCAGGGGGGAAGGGGAGATATGTAATAAAATAAATAAATCTTTAAAAAAAAAAAAAAAAAAAAAAAGATACTACTTTCCATATATCAGAGGTAAAAATCAGCTAATAACAAAGGCTTGTGAGAATGTGGATAAATGAAAATTCTCCTGCCCTGCTGATAAGAATGTGAACATGAGTAGTCTTTCTAAAGAGCAACCTGGAAGTCTTTAGGGAATTTAAGTCCATGCTACTCAGTGACCCAGTGATATTCTTGGGGAAATGCCCCCAGAGAAACTCTCTCAGGTTCACAAGGAAAATTACAAATTTTGTTCATAATTGCAGAGATTTGGAGGCAATGTATGTGCACAACACTAAGGGAATATATAAGTAAAATGTGGTTGATATGATGAATGCTTTTACTGAATTAGATTTATATAGGAATAAGGCTCAGAAGCAAATGTTGAATGAAAAAAGTAAGAAATCAAATGTAGAGCAAAACATCCTTTCTGTAAATTGCAAAAATGCACAGGGAAAATGGCACTGTATTTTTAAAAGAGATATATATATATATAAATATTAATATCGAACAAGCATTAAATACATTCACACATGTAACTGCTATGGGGAAAGAAATGAAACAAGATGACAACATGGTGAAGGAAAATGAAATAAAATAAAAAAAGTCTTGAACACATCACTGATATGGTTCTATGAATTACAGAATGTGATCAATTCTGTACATCTAAATATTTTTAAAATGTATGATGCCACTTGAAAATTATATATGCATATAAATTTATATGTGCAAGTGTGTGCATACGTATGCACACACAGAGACACATTTGCACAGATACTTACACATACACATTATGTGACTAGAAGTATTTACTTCAAATATTATAATGGTTTTCTCTGGTCATAAGAAATGGTTTTAATTTTCCTTTTTAAAATTAAACTAAATTAAATTTTATTTATTTTATTTTCTTATTTAATTTTAATTTTTCACACTTTTCCATATTCTCTAAATCTTCCTCAATACATATTCTATAAACAAAAATTAATGAAATAAACACATTCCTAAAGAAGAGGGCAACTTTGTTTCATTCTGAAGCAATCTATTCTAAAGGGTTTGTAAAGGAAACTAGAGATTTCTTTTCTCTGCAGTAGCAATATCGATTAAAAATCAGTCCTCTTGAATGAGAAAATCATTGTAAAATTCTAAATCATTCTAAAATCCTCATGCTTAGAGTTTCAGGGTACTGTTGATTAGAGTGATCTTTTGTAAAGTCCAGAGTTTCCACTGAATGTTTATTCTAACAAGACTCTAGATGTAAAGTCTCTGTGCCGAGATGGCATTACCTTGTTTAGCTAGCAACGGGGAAAGAAGGTTTGTTTGGATTATCACATAAACCCTTTTCATTGTGAGTGCTTATTGTTTCTTCAACCATTGGCAGATTAGCTCCCTGGACACCACAAACTCTGTTTAAAGGTGAGTGATAAAATGTTTTCATTTTCTGTCTTAATATTTCAAAATTGTAGATCATGTTTCAACAATCTTGCCCTTGCATGCATGAAAATATATAAAACTCAGTCTTTAGCCATTTCTTTGTCTTTCAGAAAGAACACTTTGCTTAAATCTCAAACGAACCAAAGATTCATGTTTCTTAAACAAATGCCCTTCCAGAGAACCACCTTGTTGAGATGAGGTTCTTCTATTTTAAATTACAGTTTAAAAGTAAAACAAACAAACCCTTTAGCCAAAGGGTCTGCAAGTGCCTGGATGTTCCAGCCTTCCCCTAGCAACGGTAAACATCATCTCTTTTGAGCCTTTGGGGCATGCAGAGAAGAACAAAAAAAGTAAGAGATTCAAGAATTTTACAAGGAGATGGAAAGGAAGAACCTACTGTCAGGTGTAAATTAGAACATCCTCAGCTCTGGTAATACATTGTACTGAACGACCTTGTGGACAAATTGTTCATGTGAGTCAAGTTCATTGGAAGGTGACAGGTCAGAATAAAGTGGACTTCACTCTGAATTAGAATTCTTTAATTGCCCACAAAGCCATACTCAATGGTGCAATGGTATCACTGATTTTTAGAGCATTCAAGAGGGGATAGTAATTATGAGAAAACTTCAGAATTTCTGTGCTTCTACTATGGCACTGGTGGTATATTTTTCCTAACTATCCTTCTCCAGTAACTAAACATTCTTTTATTTTGTGTTTATATGAAAATTGTATGATAAAGTGTCCAATATCTGCAGATAATTTTAGTTAAGTTCAAAATGCCTAGAGATGTTGGAAATTAATAAGTTAAGAACCATTTGATATTTTATCCTGAGCCCACAGTAACAAAAAAAAAATAGAGAAATCTTTTTATTTGAATGAAAATGACTCAACATAAAACAAGTTCTCCTCGTAACAATATACTCCTATAAAAGGAGAAACTACCAATTAGCTTTTTCATTAACATCTCATCAAATAAGAAACTTTGATCTTAATAAATTGCTTCACAATAGTCATAGCCAAAGAACAGATCAGAGCATTTTATATGGGTTCTGTTCTTGCAGTTTTTGATGACAAACAAAATCCACATAAACTTTTCAAACTTTGGGATATGCTGTGTCTGCTTAGAACTGATAACTGGTAATCTCTTGTAATTCAACTTCTCCCAGTCTTTTACATGTTGATTGCACAGGGTGCTTCAAAAATTTGTTTTTCCTCCAATCGAGAGAAATATTCCTGCCCCCAAATCTAATAAGAAAAAAACAAAGCTCTGTTTGGGTTTCTTTGCTGTCTGTGGCATCGGGAGAAGCAGTTCTTAACGAGATTATCCCAGTTGAGGAGGGAGAGGGAGGTGGTGCTCTGTCTACTGGCTAACAGGGAAGCTTCACGTTATTTAGGAATCTCAGCTCCCAAAGGCCCTGAAGCCAATGAACAAGCCCCAGTCCGGATCTCGGGTCTGAGGTTTAGACTCACACAATCCTGACTGATCACTGCCCAATTTCTGTCTGGCCAGCCTCCTCCTAATACCCTGCAGCTCTTTGTAGCTAAGGAAAACCAGAAAAGGTGAGTTACTTACTAGTGAGCTAAAATCAACAGGCAAGTGCAATGTTCTTTAAAGGAAATATTCATATTTTATCATTGAAACAGCCTAGGGCTGTAGCAGCTTGTTTATGAGATGAATGAAAAAGTTTGGAAAAAAAGCATGGATAGTATATTCAATTTCCATCTACCCACCCCAGACAGTGATAATGACTTCTACTTCTTTGCATCTCACTCAATGATTAGCAGCATACTAAAATATGTGTCAATTTATATTCTGCCAAATGTCAATGAATATGGATGCTTTTATTTCAGTAATTTTGTCTAAGCTCATTAGAGAGTTCAAAAGCTTACTCGTTTATTAACAAGAAATGCTCTAATTGTTGAGCATATTGCTCTTTCGTCTTTGCTTGAATCAAAATGTATGAAATGATGCTTTCCATTTTTTTACTGACATTTCATTTCATCATAAAAAAAACTTGCCCTCTTAGACACTGGGGGAGTAACATTTAGGGAGGACATTTTGGAAATATCTATCAATATTTTAGATTTATATATCCTTTGACTAAAGCATTCTACTGTTGGAAATATGCTGCTTGGTCCCATGGATATACTACAAAAATATGCTAAGATGTATTTAGAAAGATAAATATTTCACTGTGTGTGTATTAAATGTATGTAATTAGGATAATAGTTAAATCAAATACAGAACGTCCATATGGTATAAAATTTGGAAGTCATTAAAAGTAAGGAAGTAGATATGCATATATTGATATAGAAATATCTCAAGGTATATTAAGAAATGAAAAAGCAAAGTACAGAGTAGTAACTATCATATGTTCCTTTTTTGTGTCTCTTCTGAAGTATATGTATACATATATCTATGTATATAAACTAATGTATGGAATGCTTTTCCCTTTATCGGATACCAAAAAAAAAAAGAGAAAGCAGTGATTATGTTTGGGGAAAGGTTGTGGGGACAAGTAGAAGAGAGTTCAAGTCTTACATTTTTATTTCATTCCTTTCTATTATGTTTAAAATTTTCAAATACAGGCATGAATTATTTGTATTTGTTTAACGTCAGCCAAGGTTTTCTGGTTGGGGCTAAGTCATTTTAGTTTTCCTCTTCAAACATTTCTGTATTTTTTAGGATACAATGGTATCATATAAAATGAGGTGGGCTAAATAAATTATAAGTGCTTTAAAAATAAACTTGAATCTGCAGAGATCTAGTTTTGGATTTCAATAAACTATTACACACACTAGAGATGAACTATCGCTTTTGTTAGAACAATAGATGATGATTAGACTGATGAGTCCATCTAAAGTTTGTGAAATATCCATACTCTGGTAGAAATTTTAAGAAGAGTATTACAGTAATTATGGTTCCAAATTACATCATTCAAATTTCTTTAGAATTTATTTCTCAAATATATCCTAGATTCAGTTCAATTCAAATATTTATTAAATGTATACTGTGCTTGCTCTCTCTATTCAAAATGCTGAAATGAACAAAGGCAAAAAAAAAAACAAAACCCAAAAAACCACCATCATGGGGTTTACAACCTTGTGAAGGAGGAAAAAAGGGAGAGGAGATAGTTACTTAAATTACTTAAATAATAATTTAATATATTATGAAAGGATGTATAATGGAGGAAAATAAAGCAGTGAAGGGGTCAGGAGAAATTGTAATTTTCAATAGGGTAATCAAGGATCTGATTTTATTCGTAAGCTGCAAAATAATTAAAGTCATGCTTCTAAACAATTTTGAATATGCATAACCTTAATTAGTTCAAAACATATATCCGACCTTCACAGGAATTTGTGGAACCACTGATATTAAAAAATGCATGACCAAAAGCTACTAATAAACTTGTAACAACCTTAAATGTTATTATTAATTTTAAAAGCTAACATTTGAGTGATGACTCTATCCCAAGAATAGTTCTAAGCACTTAACATGAATTTTCTTATTTAATTCTAACAAAAGCCTTATAAAGAAGATAAAAGTATCATATCCATTTAAATAATAATGAAACTGAGGCTCTGAGAGGTTAGGTGAATGCCATTTTACTTCTTTAAATGAAAGTTACTATATTAATTACAGCAACGTTTTCTATATATACATATATGTATATATTAATCATGTTGCAAGCTCTGTTAGAGATAAAAGGTTAAAATGACACTACTTAGGACAGAGATGGACTCCCAAATCCTATTAATACCTCAGAAATCCTCAAGGTTCCATAATGCTCAATTGTTAAAGAATTCTTGGGGATTTAGACACGTCTCATGACCTGGGGGTTGGATCTCCAAGTGATTTTAGAAACTCAGCGAAAGGATGGATGTACCTCATGGAACCAGGTGACTTGCTCTCTTATTTGTCACGTAGCTTCGATATCTTTTCACCTCCTTGAGCCTCAATTTCATCAAACATAATATGAAGACATTTGACCTGAAGGATTCAAAGATCCCTTCCAGCCCTAACTTCTGTGATTCTATATGTATTGTTGGTTTGATGGATGAACTACCTCTCTTAAGGTTAAGACGTTTTCCAGAATGCTAGGAAACTAAATAGAGCTTCCAAAAGAGATGGCCCAAGCTCTCTCCCCAGCTCCAGAAAAAGATGAAAAATTGAAATATACTTGAGGGTGCTACCACAGAAAATGGGCTGTTCTTTTGAGAAGTGTAAGATTATATAAATCTCAAATACCTGTTGGGATGCAATGGGTTACAAAAATGAACCACATATTTTGTCTTATAGTCTATCAATAACAGTTTGGAGAACCAGCCACTTCTGGCAAATACAATATTCATTAAAGTGAAAATATGGCTGTGGCACATACCACAGCTTAACTAGTAGAAGGGGCTATAACTATGGGAAGATCATACCCTAAAAATTCACATGCTCATGGGACTTAGGAGCACCTGACTTTATAGGTGATGAGTTATTTTCAGAAAGGCAGGGAGAGAAAGCAGATGTTTTCTAAGATCACATTTGAGTCTGTGAATCAGAATGAACTATAAAGTGTTACCCACCGCAAGTGCTTGATAAATATTATACCACTCTATTTCAGGGCCAAAAAAGCACTCAAGGTATGACCTGGCACACCATCTTGTACTTCATCCTACTGAGTGTGCTGATTGACAAGAGTCAAGCCTGCTTCTGCGATCACTACCCATGGACTCAGTGGTCTAGCTGCACAAAAACTTGCAATTCTGGGACTCAGAGCAGACAAAGGTGGGTGTGAGCTATGTAGCTCTTCTTTGGGTCTTGGGAGACTTGGAGGACTGAGTTCACAACATTATAAGTGCCACACTAGGCAATGGGGAAAAATATATCTCAAAGAAAGGACTCATGAATTTTGAAGGAATTTGAGAACTTTTGCAAATAGGTTGAAATGAAGTCTGCTTTGGTTATAAAGTCTGCTTTGGTTTTCTTCCATTAAAATGAGGGATTTCAAAGCAATTTAATTAATTCAATTTAATGAAGAACCTGTGCAAGATGTGCGGATGACTATTTAACTTACTTAGAATTATTACTCAAGCTTTCTTTCAATCAGTATATAGCTCTGCTTGCATACAGTTAGTGAGTTAATTATAGAGAATTTTCTACTCATTCAACTCAGTCTAACAGGACCTCAACTGAGCAGCACTATTAGCTATTAGCTTGATTGTTGGCATGTACAAGAAGGCAAGAAAACAGTGTTTACTTGAGAACATTTAATAATTCAATCTTTTCACCAATTCAGACAAATCATCTCCCAGCAGTTTCTTCAAATCTGTTAGATATTTCTGTAGTGTGGAGATGCTCACATGACATGAGAGAGAAAGGCACATATTTAATGTTTTGAATATTTAAACACTATTTTGGGGGTTAATTTTAGAAAACTATTTTTATATTTGTGGCATGAATCTCATTAAAATCACCAGTTGACTTTCCCAATAAACCACCCACTAAGCATATGGAAACAGATTTGTTTATCTGACTACCTACTTAAGAAGCCTTCAGTAGCTCTCTTCTGCCTACCAAATAAAGTACAACATATCCTGTCCCTAACAGTCATGCACTTCAAAGGTCCATCCCACAAGTTCCTCCCTGGGCTTGTCATGCTCTCTTCTGGCTTTAACCTTTGCACACCCTTCCCTTACTTACATGGAGAATTCACACTAGTTTTCCAAGATGTCATCTCTCGTGTCACTTTCTCTTTGAATCTGAACATGTAGAACCCTGACCTTATCGCAATCATTGCACTCATCACATCGTGCTGTCATTTTTAAACAATCCACAGCAACATTCTTTCCTTTCTCCTTTCTTTTCTTCCCCTTCCATCCCTTCCAGAATTTCATGGTCATGTGACCTGTGCAGTCTTTAGAAGGGCTCCATGCTTTGCCATTACTGTCTTGAAATTTTTAATAGTTTCTGAATAAGGGGCTCTGTGTTTTCAATTTATGCTAGACCCCACACAGTTATGTAGCCAGTCCTGAGTTCCATTAAGTGTTTAGAATAGCACCTATGCCACCCTGACTAATTTTTCATGAAAACCCTCTTTCCTTTTATTTGCAATAGTAATATTCAGTGATATTTTTCTTAGGGGGCTGGAGCCACTCATTCTAATTAGCTTTTTCCTCACTATTACAGACAAATAGTAGTAGATGAGTACTACCAGAATAACTTTTGTGACCAGCATTGCACCAAATTCGAGACCAGAGAATGCAACTGGCAAATGTGTCCTATCAACTGCCTCCTGGGAGATTATGGACCATGGTCAGACTGTGACCCTTGTGTTGAAAAACGGGTAGGTGACTCACGGGCACATCCAGGAAATCTGAATCGCAATAAAATGCTTCAATTCTTTGGCAGGCTCAACAATCACAGAAATGTCAAATATTTCTGAAAATAAATCGCTCCAGCTTCCACTGAGAGAAACCTACTTTCAGTAATGTTGACAGAGTGCTGTTTCATTTGACACGCGTTGCTGTCACATGAACGCCAAAAGGAAATTCTACCTCCAGTATCGTAGTGGACCAGCTCTGCATTCCATACCTGTCCCCTGTGAGAGCTCAGAAAGCAAAATCAGGTGCTAGAAAAGAGGAATTGCAGTGCAAGGTTTAAAACCAGGTGGAAATTAAGGAAATTGATTTTTAAAAGTCTTCATTCCTTGCCTTTTCTCTGCATTTGCTCTCCCCGTGGGAAAGTTGTCAACTTGTTTACCGTTCCCAGCTACAATGTTTACCCACATTCTGCTGATTCCTGTAAGGGGGGGTGTTGACCCAGGTAAACCCCGGTCAGTTCTCAGGCTGAGCATTTACACCTTAAGGAAGAAAACGAAACTCATCTGGGAGCACCCTGTCCATGCAGGGAACTGCTCTAGGCCCTTTACATATATCACCTATTCAATTGTCTCATCCAATTGTGTCTACCATTTTACAGATGAGGAAGCTACAGCTCATTAGTGGTTAAGTAATTTGTCCAAGCAAACACCACTAATTCTTGGAAAGGCCACATTTAGAACTTGAGATTTTCTGACTTCTAGGTCAATCCTTTTCAGTTTTGCCATATTCCTATCCTTCCCTGACTCTTCATTTTACTAATACACATCAGTTAAAATGTAGAGAATATGCCAACCTTGGTTTCCATGGGAATTTCCATATGCAAAAGAAACTCAAAATCCTTTCACAATATCCCTTCATAGTTTCTTTGAGATATAGAGGGACTATAATTGTTGCCAGAAAAACTCATTGCACTCAGGAGACTCTGTAAATATTTGTACATTGATTTTGATTTTATTTAGAATCATATGATTTCCAATTAGAAGAGGTTTTCCTCATTTTACAGGTTGGGAAATTGAGGCCTAGAGAGGTGGTCATTCCTCTAATGATATACAATAACTGCACTGGAAGAACCGTTAGTAAAATAGGTCACACCAACACTGGGATTGAGAAGCTCAATTTTCTTAGATACATGTGGGCCTTGACCTTACTTCAGATTTACTCACATGTCTCTCCTTTCCTTTCAGTTTAAGGTTAGATCAATCTTGCGCCCGAGTCAGTTTGGGGGACAACCATGTACCGAACCTCTGGTGACCTTTCAACCATGCATTCCATCTAAGCTCTGCAAAATCGAAGAGGTTGATTGCAAGAATAAATTCCGCTGTGACAGTGGTAATGTACTTTGGTAATATGCTCAGGCTCCACTAAAAATAACTTGTCTAATCAGTTATTCCAATTGACTGCCACTAACAGCATAGTAGAGAAATCCCACCACAGTTTAAAGCATAAGGTGGAGAAAAGAACTATGCTACCAATTATCAAGGTATTCATGTGTGAAATTACAGCGCTCAAGTTATAATCATCTTGACTGCTTACCTGATTCATTTGCTCATCAAGTGGTGGTGCCCAGGTCCCTACATTGTTATAAAGCAGGAGGAAGAGAGAGAAGGAGGAGGAAGAAGAGTAGGAAGATATTTTTAAAATTCTACTATTTTTAAGCACAAATATCTATAATAAAATAAGAAAATGAAGAGAATTGAGAGAATAAAAAGATTTTGAATATAGGTTATTAAAGTCAGATTATTAACAGTAACATATTATGTGAAGGGATGACTAGACCTAATGTGGCAAATTTTCTTGGGTGGTCCATTAACTGACTCCAAATGTAATTTCAAAAGAGGAGCTCAAGATGACTTAAATGATGGCAACATCCCCTTCTAGACCAATATGCTTTCAGGTGCCTAAATACTGGTATTTAAATTGCATTCGATTATAATCAAATCTTGAATATACAACCTAACCATATATACTCTCTTGCCAATTAATAGTTCTTCAATGTGCACCATACTGAACATTCTAGATCAGAGGTTAGCAAACTTTTTCTGTAAAGCCCAGATCATAAATATTTTAGGCTTCATAAGCCATAGGGTTTCTGTCACAAATACTCAACTCTGCCATGGTAGCACCAAAGCAGTTGGCTGCACGTGGTAGTTTACAGACCTCTGGTCTAGTCATTTTGAAGTTATAATAAAGTTACTGTTCAGACATATAAAATATACTTTATTTCTGTGTGTTCTGAAATACACGGAAAAGTAAAGTGTTTCTAACTAGATCGCAGATTTTAAATTCCATAGAAAAATTGACCGGTGATGTTAGATCTAAAATGTTCTCATTTTCTTGTTTCCTGCTTTCCATTTTTTCAATCTTTACCAAAATCGGTCAGGAATGCTGGTGTCAAGATTTTCCCTCTGTGGCCCCTGATCTTGAGATATGAGGTGGATCAGGGTAGATAGATATACATCATGCCTATATGAATGTGGTCATGTCTCAAATTGTCAAAAGAGGAAATGTGAGCAAAATCTTGTTGGCAATGACTGAGGGGAATACAGAACTGTGAGTTGCTTCCAAAGTACTAGAATCAAGATTTAGAAATGAAGTCCAAATATTTGAAACCTGAAAAAAATGGTTTTCTAATAAATATGAAGGACTCCTTTATTCAACAAAGGATCAACTTTGAAAGGCATTACCAAAACAGCTTTTTTTAGGCCAAAAATATTCACAAGTCTGAGAAGGCTTTGCATAAATCCACGGACTCATGAATTCATAATGAGCTATTTCAGGAAAGTTAGTGGTGTAAGCACAGCTGGTCTCCAATTCATCAGCAATATGTCCGTAGATGTTGCTAAAACACTGAACTACTGAAATACATCTGAAATGGTTGGTAAACAGGTGCTACTCTGAGTTTTCTGAGTAGCCTCTGTCCTGCTGCCTAGACACTTTGCCAGGAACCCATAGATTTTTCCAGGATTGAATCACCAACGGGCTAATCCTTGACACAGCTGTGGTTGGCATCCATTCTGATTGGGTGGCATATTGGTTGTTCAATATCCCATTGAAGATAATATACTCCTGAGCTCTTCTTAAAAATCCACCAATGCCACTTTCAAAGAGAGTAGGAGATTAGATGGACCATGATTTGTCTGACTCCACATGATGTATGGCCTTGAATCAACAAAGAAATGTCTATCCTAAACAAATCCATCCTCTTCCCTTTCCTCCCACATGATTGCCATCTGGAGTTCCAGAAGAATTCCCAACACTTAATATATTATTTTAATGTATCCATGGATCTTTGAGAATTACCTGTAAGGCAAATACCCACGCATCATGCCAACTCTTCTCTCAAAGTCCCTGTTTTAAGTATAGAAGACTAAAGAATTTGCAGCTGGTTATAAAAATAATATGCCATTGTAGTACACAATTCAGTTTAATAGGTTGGAAAAACATGCTATTTCTAAATGATTACATAGCTCCAAATGTGCATGTGCTGGCTAAAGCATGCTGACTCCTCAAATCTTGCACTATCCAAAGTGCCCTTCACCTTTCACATCTCTTCTTTGGTTTGGGATCTATTTATGGCTTGCAGTATTTCTCCCCTTGAACTTCCTTTTCCATTGAGTTTCCATGGCCTGGAGCCATTCTTAGCTGTGTCCCATCAAGACTGTCACTCATGCCATCCACTCCTAAACATCACTCAAGAGATGTCTTTTTCCCTTCATCCCTAACCTTGCCAATAGGCCTTCCCAATATCCCTAGAAATATCAAATAGATAGAATTTCCTCACAAAACTATGCTAATGGGAACTGTACCATGCATATGCACCTGTACCTCTGTCTGGTAAAATGTGTATGCAACCATATCAAAAATTAGCTTTTGCATAAATTTTAAGTGCCGATTTGAAAACCTTCGAAAAATGTAATATATGTCCATTTAAAAAGAAATTCTGTATTTCAAACTAAACTACCGATTCTGTTCTACCTGGAAAAAAAAAAGCAACAAACTAAAAGCTACAGCATTGTACTGTTTCAAAACAGATCACCTTTTAGGTTGTATCTTAGGATTGGCAGAAATTTAATTTTATCTGTATTTTTAGTCTTGTATAATAATGGCACTCATCATTATAATTCTTTATAATAGTGGTCCAGATGCAATGCAAGACCTTGGCTATCAGAGGAAGACTTCATTATGTTTGTTATACTCCACCTTCTAAGTGAAGTTTTTTAACAAAAAGAATTGAAACTAAGCACTTTCTGGAGAACCCTCCATTAATAAAAAAATTTAATTCAGCAGAATACCCAATTTACCCCAGTATTTCAGCTAGTCAAAATAGTCATGCATAGCTGTAGTGAGAAGCTTATCACAACTTCAGTCAACTAGATGACCTTGAATAAAACATTTAACAATTGTCACATGAGATCTGACCTAATGGCACAGATGTCAGCATCCTTGGTTACAGACAAGAGGGGGAAGGGAAAAGGATTTGGGTCATTGCACATAAGGCACTTCAATTTCCATAATATATAGTGACACACTGGTTCCAGGGACCCTTATCAAACACAGCAAGTCAAAAAGAGAAGAGAATTATCTGAGTAGATGGAGTTTGTACCATTTTCTATGTTCACACACTTAATCTGCTACCTACTATCTGCTACTATGTAAGCATCTAGGCATTTAACTTGTGCCCCAAAATTAAATATTGAGAATTACATATCATTAAATAATTATATATAGTGAATAAGTACACTAAGATACATAGTAATTATGTATAGTAAAATAATGACTTATAGTAGAAATTATTCATAGTAAAATGCACGTCATAAGTGTACATTTTGATTTTGACAAATGTATATAACCATGCAAACAAACCCCAAACAAGATCGAGATTATTTCCACATATCCAGAAGATTCTCTCTTTCCCATTTCTAGTCAATCTCCTTCCTTGTTCGTGAAATTAATGTAAAAAATCACACGACATGAGCCACATGTCTGGCTCCTTTTGCTTAACATGATATTTTTGAGATTTATCCATGTTTGTGTTTAAGAAGATATATGTCTGTGTATGTGTGTGTGTAATTAGTTTCTTGAATTAAAACAATGATCTTGATTCTGCTATACTGGATTAAAGCAAAATGCTCAACTTACTGTTAATTTCTCTTATAGAACATGATCTCTGCTGCAAGCTCTAAAGAAAATGGGATTCTAGAATTAATTCTTTCTTTTTTTTTAAAGAAAATTAGCCCAATAGTAACTAAATAACTTTAAGGTGACTCTTGTAGTCCTAAAAAAAAAAAAAAAAAAAAAAACCAGTGGAAATAACAGTTTTTCACTCTATTTTCATATGTTCCTAAATCTTTATTAAAAATACTGAAAACTTTCCCTCAACTTTACCTTGAAATTTAAAGGATTTGTGTTTCAAATTTACACTTTCTTAAATTATGATGTCGATATTGTTTGCTTTTCTTCACTAGGCCGCTGCATTGCCAGCAAGCTAGAATGCAATGGAGAAAATGACTGTGGAGACAATTCAGATGAAAGGGATTGTGGGAGAACAAAGGCAGTATGCCAACGGACTTATTATCCCATCCCCAGTGTGCAGCTAATGGGAACTGGGTATGTACCTTTTGTTTATCAGTTTTGGGAGGAGAGGCATCTCTGAACTCAGGGGTTGGAAGCAGCAGTGAAGCAATGAGACATTCCACACTTTTTCTGTCCCACCAGCCCTCTCTCTGTTACCTGGCTCCCATGCTCAGCTTGCATGTGGCCATGATCCTCACTCTTAGAAAATAATAGAATTTAACATTTTCACATTTACATTGTGTTAGGCAAAGCTATGGGTCCTTCGTAAATATTGCCTTCTTTAATTCTTAACCAATCCCCCCCTGACAACTCTGGAGCAGATTGGGGCAGACTGAAGGGAGACCAGCCAAGAAGCAAGGAGCTGGGGAGGATTCCCAGGCTTGGGTTAGTAACCACCGAGATATACCAGGAGGAAATGGAGAAAGAGGGCATCAGAAAAGCATGTCTGTGATGGTGTGGAAACTCAAAAGACTAGAGAAATAAAACCAGTCCTTTAGGGTAAGAGGCAAGCCTGGAGTTAATAATGAGAGATAAAGACAGAAGGAAAGGAGTTAGGCAAACCTAGAAAAGAGGGGTTGTCAAAAAACAATAGTGGGTCCTAGGACATAGGATGAGCACTGAGAAGGGATACTGATGCGTAATGTATACAGAATTTTTAATTACCTTTGCTGTAAATGTGTGGAAATGGGTAGAGTTGATGGTTACTCATTATAGTAAGTATAACTAACACGGCTGGCTTATAAATGTGAATGTGGCTGAAATGCATGGTCTAGGGATGGAAATGTCAATTGAAAGAAAGCTAGAGAATAACCCAGGACCTGAATAATATAGTGAAACTGGAGGCAGATGAGGATTGTGGCTAATAACACAAATACAAGAATGAGCTAGAGCAAATATATGTCACTATTACAAGATGGTAAGAAAATAGTAATGTGTGGGAAAAGTACAATTAATGTAACTTGTGGACAATAGCAGCAATATTGTAATATTCTTGCACCAATGGCAAAGAAAGTACCATATCAACACTAAGTATCAATAATATGGGGGTATAGAATTTTTTCTTTTGGACTAAGGAAAACTTTCAAAGGTTTACTGGAACAAGGAATATACAACACTGTGATGAAAGTGAAAGCCTAGAATGTACTAGGCAAGGGACTGTCTAACACAGTGAACCATGTGGTGGAAGATGGACTGTGATTAACAGTACATATATGAGAGTGTTCTCTCATGAACTGTAACAAATGTACATAATAATAGTGGGTGAATGGAAAAAATATAACAAGTGTATATTTTAGTGGTAATAGTCTGATTGTGTTCTTTCATAATCTGTAACAAATGTTCCACAACAATGCAAGGTGTTGGTAGAGGGATGATGTGTGGGAATTTTGCACATTATGCATAACTGTTTTGTAAGCTCACTTCTCTAATATATATATCAGAGCATGACTAGGGAGTCCAAAACTTCCTCCTACATAGACCACATGATTCATGGGAAGGTCAGTATAAGCAGAGGGTCAGACTTGCATTGCCATCTGCTTCTACTTGCTCAATCTACAAACCAGGAAACCAGCCTCAGTAAAGTAAAATAACCTGTCCAAGTCCACCAACTAATAAATGGTGGAACCAGGATTCAAACCCAGACTTAAAACCCAGGTTATTTCCCAGGTCTTTGATGCTAATTCAAAACATCCACCTTAGAGGTGGGAACATGCTGGGAGAAACCTTAGGAAACCATGCAGTCCTTCTCCCTATCACTGAATGGTGCTCATAAATTCTCATGCTCCTGTTTCAGGAATATCTGATCATGTGTGTATTGGGGGTTTGGCAAGGTTTTCCAAAATCGCTAGACTAGGCCAATGTCTTAGAAACTTTATGAAATATAAATAAAGTCCTTGAAAACCAAAAAACTAAGCCCTGGATGGAAGCTAAAGAAAATTCAGTAAAGATACTCTCCTGTGACCTTCCATTTCTAGGATAAAGACCTTTCTCTTCAATTTTGGATAGAAGGCAGATGGTTTGCTATTGGCGTCTATTGCTTCATATTGGACTTTTTATTTATGTATTTACTCATGCTGCTAGAGTTGCATAATATGAAGCCTTGAAGCACCAAAGACAAACAGCAACAAAGTGCAAATACACTTGATTTAGAATGAAAATCAGAAGATATTGACCAAACTCAGGGACATCAGTAAAATAGAATGGACATTAATCTGGAAGTAAGAGGATATGGGTTCCAGATGTAGTCCCATATTAAATTCACTGCATTACAGCCAAGCTAAGTTATTTAACCTCTCAGGGTCTCAGTCTCCTCATCTGCTTCTTGGATGACTACACGCTGATCTGAGGTTCTGTACTAAGAATTCCTAATTAGGGCTGATTTCAATGACACCTTCTTATCAATGTGCAGAAATAGTTTCCTTTTTTTCCAGTGGAAGGAATCCTCAACTCCAAATCAGCCCCAAATTCCCACTGATAATCACTTTTTCCAATGCTGTGATTGATGAGAGTTGGCTTTACAAATCTCTTGCTCAGTTGGTCTAGAATCTAGAGTTACAGATGGGGAACATCACATGTAATGTGTACTTGGCAGAAATACCACATGGCCCTCTGCCAAACAGAGCTGTTGTCTCAAGGATTCTCGGAAATGAGCAAAACCTGCTGGCTTGGGGCCAACCAGTCCTCTCTG
>PVKH010014868.1:0-16318 GCA_004027955.1 Chaetophractus vellerosus
GATAAAAAACTAAATAAAAAAGCTCTCTTTAGTGAGCCTATATCAATAAATCCCACATGATCCAATTTCACATTCCTTTCACCATTATCCCACACCCTTATGATCCATTACCACATTATTCCCCAAATTTCTGCCCATATAAATTGGAAAAATCATGCAGTTCTTTTGATGTGTAGAATACTTATGGGTCACACTTAGTACCTTAACCTTTAGGCTGGCTGGGACTTAAATCTAGTTCTATATATAGAAGCAGAGGTTGGTGGTGGTGGTAGGTCCTAAAGGAATCACCAGTGCCTTGAAAGGCAATTTCTTCAAAGTAAATCATTAAAGATTATTCAGGCAAAGGATGGCTAGCCTCCTTAGACAAGAGGTAAAGGGCTCCTTCTACTGTCAAAAAAGACTCAGCAGAATTTAAAGGTTCTATATCCCCACCTTCATCATTATCTTCCAATATATTCCATCCATCAGGCCATCCATCCATCCATCCATCCATCCATCCATCCATTCCAATTTTCAGGATCACATTCCTTCCCAAATAATGCCCTCACTTTACTAAAAGACACATTACAAGTTTGGGAATTTAATTTGCATTGTAATTCAGAAACTCATAGAATAAGACTTTAGATTTGATTTTCAGAAGTTATAAAGATGTGACTAAAGGAGATAAAGGTTTCTTTCAGCTCAGATATAGAAGTTTTCAGGTCACTTATGTGGTGCATGAGCTGGGAATTTGAAGGCTTTTCTCTCTACTTTCTCCAGCATGGTTAGGAGCGACCGTGCAATTCCACTATACTCCTTAGTTTTATTAAAATGTTCCAAGTGAGCAAATACATCGTCTCAGGATCTCATCTTCTATAGATCTCTGATTAGGAGCATCCAGTGGTGATATATAGCTATCTCTATTGCCATATTTTGGCATGGAGTACCAGTGTTCTCTTTCCTTTTTTTTCTAGTGGCTTTAAGGAAGTCTTCTTTCTCCTAACCATTCCCTCATAAGAAATTTGAACATAATTTCTGTCCTGATCTCCTCTCTAAATGTTCAACTCCTCTGTCCCTTTCAGTAATACTCTATGTGGTCTCACAAGTAAGTAAAATTTGACAAAGATAAGCTTTTTCTTATAACCTTATAACTCTATAGCAACCACTAAAAATTGCACAAAGGGATATAGCTCAAAATTCTAGAAAATATTTAAAGTAAAACATTTAAAAACATTCAAGTCACCAAGAAGGCAGGAAAGAGAGAAAATAACAATAAGAACAACAACATCAACAACAACCAAAAAACCAGGAAGCTATAGATAGAAAACAAATTCCAAGATGGTAGGCTTCTAACCATATCAAACATTACATTAAATGTCAATAGACCAAACCCTGATTAAAGACACACACATGTACATACACACAGATAAACCAAGATTCAACTATATGTTCTCAATTTGCTGTCATTAATAAAAGTAAGCCAGGACCAGTTGGTCCACTCATCATGGGATTTTTATAACATTTAAGAATTTGAGAGATAATTAGATAGCAGTTATATAAATATAAATGAAAGAGAGAATAAATATTCATTTCCTATTTGACTAACTTGATGATTTCATTAATAAATGGAAACAGAAGAAAATTAGAAATTTAGAGGCTTCAACTTTATTCCATTATTGTATTCCTATTGTATAAGTTCCTAAATGAAATCCACTTCCTAAAATAAAGTTTGAAATAAAGTACAAAAATTTTCTCCTTTTTTGATCTCTAAAATTTAGCCTTAGATATCCAGAAACCAGAGTGGAATCTCCATTTCTTTTCACAAGCTACAGCCTGGCCCAAGGACTGGCCCAAGTCCCAAGGATTGTGCGTTATAGTATTTGCCTTAGGAATGTACTTATTAATGAATCCTGCCCTATTAATTATACCCTTTCCTCTGTGGCATTTGTGTGTGAAATAACTACAAGATATAGTCACTAAATCAGAAGTACAAACACTTTTTCAATCTGTGTTAATGTACTATATTCTTGCAACTGCCTGATCAGTTCTCTGGAAAAAACTTATAATACATGTCTTAGTCCCTACCTAAAATCTGAATCTTGTGTTCTTATTACCCTTTTTCTGACTTAATGATACAACAGGGGTTTAGCTATGTGAAGAGAAATGACTAACTTGGCATTTTTTTTCTGTCTTTGGGAGAAAAACCGAGTAACGATTAGGTGAAATAGCAGAAGTGTTTTATGTGTGTGTAAAAGGGCTGAGAATTCCCTTCTTTCAAAATATAATTAGACTGCTCTTCACTTTAGCATTTGCTTTTTATGTATTCAGCAAAAACACAGCTCCTGAACCAGAAGTGGTATATGATTTATCTTGGTCAAAAGAATGTATAAATAACAGTATTTACAATTGTATTTTTAATAAAATTATAAACAACTAGTGATTAGTTCTGTTTTCTATATGGCTGGTATGTTGCTAAAGATAATTTGTATATTACTTCATTATTATCTTTACAACCTTCCCATGTACTTTCACAAAAGAGGAAACTGATACTTAAAGAATATTAGAATTTGCTCATGTTTAATTATTTCTTCTTAACTACTTTATAAGCTCATTGAGAATTGGAGTAATTTTCTTTTATATTTGTTCATTTTCCCCACAATGCTGTGATAAGCACAACAAACCATGATATGCATATTAAATTAAATATATAGTTTTATGACATTGGATTATTTTTATGAAATACATATTAAGTATTGGGTCAGTATATACAGTTATGTTATTTTTCTTGGATGAAAAGAATGTTATCAATATGCATTGTCCCAAATGTCCAGGAAAAAAAAAGTGATAAAATTTTGCACACTAATTTAGTAAATATGTTTTAGTTATTGGAGAATAGATAATCAAACACTCAACAGCATTCTGGAATTCAACATTTGCTTTAGATAAATTCTGCAAAGAATGGAATAGAAGACTCTTCTAATCTATGGACAGTGTTCTAGGCAAATTGAATGCACAACTTCCAAGTATCTAACTTCTACACTTAAGTTACATTAGCCTGCAGTTGTTTAAGGACAGATGGTTTTCTTGGAGTGAAAATACACATTTTTACTTGTTATTTAGATTATATTTTGTTTATCTGAGTAATGATTGACTAAGCATGATATTTACAATGTGTTAAAATTAATGATATGTAAATTCATCTATTAAACAATCTAACAGAATTTGTAGAAAACAGTATGTCTAAATTGCCCATTTTTAACAAGTGAAATCTAAAGACGTTTCAGTAACATTTTGCAAAGTTCCTCTTAGAAATAAATGTTTTAATGACAAAATAGTCATTGTGGCTTGGTTTAAAGTATTGAATAATTCATCATTTAAAAAAAATTATAATATCAGAGAGTTCCTATGTGTTCAGTATTCTTCATATATAAAGAAGACAATTTTGGTGATTATAAGTGCCCCAAACTTTATTTTTTCTATTTTACTCTCCCAAATAACTATAATTCATTTTTAAAATGGATTGCTGGTTTAATAGTAAAATCATTTGGTTCTCTCCATAGTAGATTATATATTCATTAAGTTCACATTACACATTTTCTTTCCAGCCTTGTTGTTTCCATATTTCAATTTATTGAATTAAAAAATTAAAAACAAACAACTTAGTTTCAAGATATCTTTCATTCTTAACTATATCATGCTCTAAAATATTTTTTAAAAAATTTACATTTCTGTGAGCTGAGAAATTACCCTCAAAACCTAAGACCAAGGAAAAGCCAGGTTAGCAACTATTTATTTCATGTGATATTAATGTGGTTTTCATGAAGACATCTCCATTTTACACTTTCTCTAGGCCATATTCATGTTACTTATTGTTCTGTATAGATAAGCACCACCTTATAAGCCTCAGAATTGAGAGATTTTTAAAGAATTAGCCACAAAGGAGTACACACACGATAATCCTCAAGGGAAATAGTACAGACCAAAATCTGTGTCTGTGCAGAGGAAACGAGGAATCAAAGAATTTAGCTGCATAATTCAAGCAAAAACAAATCACTGGAAAGATATACAAATAATTTTTACAATAGTTTATTTCTGTCTGACTTTCCTTATGAATATAAATCAATTATTTCATATTATTGTTCTTATTGATTTTTATAAGAAACATAACATTACAATTGTTTCAACCTTCTTTTTAAGAGAGTGTCCTGCTATTGCTTCTATATAGTTTCAATACAAGTATTTTGGTTCATCTATACAGAATAGTGCATATTGACCAAAATTTAAATTCATACTAAGCAAGATGAAAGAAAAATTCTTATTTAGCAAGTTGTACTATTAACTCAGACTTTATCCAGGTGTTTTCCAGTCTTTTATTTTAAACATGTGTGAAAAGCTATATGAGATTTATCTTAATTGCTATATATAATGTTTAAGATTTGTAAATTTAGCTCTTTGAAAAATAATATTCTACACGTACTATTTTTGTTTAATTCAGCCAAAATTTAAGCTTTGCATCACAATTGAATCCTCCTCCTCTTTACCAGGTTATAAACCTAGATGAGAATATGACCAAGTGTATTTAGGTCATACTGAAGGTATTTGAAGCTTTCATTATTGCTTTCTCAATAAACTGAACCACCATTTAAGAAATCACTTTACCTATGTGTAATTGCTGTGATAGTAAGAAGAGATAAAGTGGACTGAATGGATTGGTTTTCTTCTGCCAGGTTCTGGCTATTCAGACCATAAAAATATAACTATATTAAAATTATAATTTGATAAAGCTATAACAGCTCTGACTAAGAATAAAATAACTTCACCTTTATTTATTTTACCTATAGAATGAATCATCCCTGTTAAATTGCCTTCTTTTCATAGATTTTGGAATAAAGTGTATCTACTTTATACCTCTCTTTTTTATCTGTCTTGGGTAAGGCAATGAGTTCATTGAATTTCACTTAATTCATCTTTAAAAAGGAACCAATAAATTCTACCTCAAATAATTTTGAAATTACATACTTTAAATCAAAAGCATATGAGATATTCAACCTCCAGTGGCCACTGCCTCCATATCCATGATAAACTTCTTCCATTGCTAGTATCACAAGTCTACAGTAGAACAATTGTAAATCTACTCTAGTCTACCATCCATTCCCCAATCCTGAGGATTCTGTAATGGTGATACCCACTCCACCTCTAATTGAGAGGGGGCTTAGGTCCCATGGGGCAGAGGGATGGAACTATCCTGCTTGCAGTTACAGACTCTCTCTGTTCCTTGGGATGATTGCTGTCCATCATTATCTCCTTGTTAGTTGTCCTGAGTGAGTCCAATGAACTGGAGAGTAGGTGTTGCAACTGTGTTGAGATTCATGGCCCAGCTGGCACATGGACATCCCAAAGATTTAAGTCAACTATCAACTCTAGCACTAACTATAGGTTCAAAAAGAGGGGCAGCAGAGCCATGTGTAGGGAAAAACACAACAGAGTCCACCTCTGTCACACTGGGGAGCATAAATTCCAAAGTAGAGCCCACTGGCAAGGCACCAAACTCCTGAGGTTCTGAGGGGAGGGAGAGGGGAAAATAGGTATAATTTTGGGGACATTTTGGGGACTTGGGAATTATACTGAATGTCATTTCAATGACAGATACAGGCCATTGTATATCATGTAATAACTTGCAAAAATGTGCAGGAGAGAGTGTAAGCTACAATGTAAACTATAATCTTTGCTTAGTGGCAATGCTCCAAATGTGTTCACTAATTGTGACGAATGTACCACACTAATGAAGGATGTTGCTGATGTGGGAAAATGTGGGAAGGTTAGGAAGTGGGGCATATGGGAATCCCCTATATTTTTTGTGTAACATTTTTGTAACCTAAGTTTCTTTAAAAAAATAAAAATAAAAAAGTAAAAACGAGATATTCAATATGTATGAGCTTCTTCTAATGTGTCAAACTTTACTAAAAATTCAATAATATAAGCAATTAAGAAAGGCTAAAGATGAGATGTCTGGAACATTCTGCATGGATTTCTAGGTCCTTCCTTCACTTATTGGACACACCATTTGTGACCTAGAATAATAGATGACTTTTTTAAGTGACGTTTTCAGTCACCTTACAAAGTAGGGAGCATTTAGGTTTTGAAACACCTCCCGTTTATACCCCTCATGGTCACCTAGATTACAGACTTTTTCCAGGGTGACCTGCCCCATAAATCCATGGATCTTATGATCATGGATTATGACCATAAGAAATTTTAAACCTGGAAATTCCTACTAAGAACAATCCATAGATAAGGACTTACATTCTAGCAAATAGCATTATTCTACTTATCAAGAGTTCAGTTATCACTATATCTGTAAGGCTTGTAGAGCAGAATCTTTCTTTCCTTCTTCATAGACATCACTTCTACTCCCTAAATTGGGAGAGAAATAAATCACAGGCACACTGCATTAATGTCTTCCTTTTCACTCTGAGTTCTTTAATTATCTCCTGGTCACATATTTCTCAAATATATTTCATTTCCCTTGCAATAGTTTCTGCAATATCTTACACAAATGAATAAACCTATATTCCAACCACTAGGATTTGAATACCTAACAGGGAGTAAGAATTTCCTCAGCTGACACATTAATTGTGGCCACATGATTTCCAATGACAATATTTCCAAAGTCTTTTACTTGGTTATCCTTATACCAGTTCATTTACTCTTTTTTCCTTTTTCCTGCAGTCATCCATTGTTATATGTTTCTTTTCATACATCCTCATGGAGGCATTTAATTAAGTGTGTGATTTTATTAGGAGCAAATTCATTCGCTTTACTGGTCATTCAACTTCTGTAAGTATACAAACAAGGGCTCCACTGAGCTTCACAAGATGTTTTCTCATCCTGGTCCAATTTTTAGCACTTTCAGTGAAGTGAGGGAAAAATAAATAAGTAAAAATAATGTAACTTTGCACCATAATAAGTACTGTTAAGAAAATAAAACACTATGTGATACATAGCGACTGAATGACCGGAAAGTTTTTCTGACGTGATAAATGTGCTGGGACCTAGATGGTGTGGAAGAAATATGCAAGGGCATGAGATAAGAATTTTTCAAGAAGAGGAAAAACAAGCAGAAAGGCATAACCCTGTGGGATATAGGGGAATGTGTGAGTAACAAAAGAAAGAGTAAGTGAAGGGAGTCAGGTGGAAAAGACTCAGGCTAGTAAACAGAGAAGTAAACAAAAGTCAGGTCTGGGAATTTCTGCTTGGGATTTGGTTAGGGTCAAGATTTGGAGTTTAATTCTGCCTTTGAAATCACTTAAGCTGCAGAATTAGGTGATCTGATTTCATTTTCAAAGATCATTCTGAACATTCTTTTGATATAGTTGGACAAGAAACTAATTCATTAGAAATGAGTGCATTTCAAGAACAAAACTAGCAAATTTGGGAGTTCCAGAATCAAAAACATGATTTAAAAAAATTTTTCAAAATGTTTAACCTGAATATGATAAAGAAAGAGAGGACTGAATGTTTGGCAAGAACACAGTATTAACACTACACTGTAAGCCAGCAAAACCATTTGTGCACTAAAATACGTGCATTTCACTTAGACTTTTTAGAAGACCTATGGATGCACTTTGAATAATTTATCTTGTTTTAAAATAATATTACTTCTACAAACTATACTGTTTTAGATTTTACTTTTTCTTTTCCTGTAGCATGCCTTTGAAGATTACTTTAGTACCAAGTGGTTCAATACCAACATTTTATCTCTGACTGGAAATAATTAAATATATTTTTGACTTTCTCCAGAGTGAACTGCAACGAACACTTGACACTTAAAAAATTTAGTGATAGAAAAACTGTTTAATTCTTTCATTATTCCTTGTCATTTGGCTCCATAAGCTACTTTTTAAGTTTAATTTAATGAAAACCTATTGCTATTTTATGTTCCATTCACACCAAAATACAATTGAAATCCCTCTGATTCAAGAGAACTAAATAAGAAAAGCTATTAAGTTTAAGAATATAATGTTATTTTGGAAAGGAATACATGCATAGTTATTGTAACTATTTTCACACTGTGAGTAACATGGAAATTACTTGGAAACTGCATCTTTTGGCATAACCTTCTTTCTTGGAAATTCAATTATTCATTTCTACACCTGCAGTTCACTGGAGACAAACTGAGTTCAACACAAGATCATCCAGGATGGCGTTTTCACTCTTATTTGTCTGTAATGGGCTCAGAGATGAGAAAAATTAAACCAGAAAGTAAAGACTAAATGTTAGATGATAGAAATCTACTCTATTGTCCTTGTAAAGTCTTAAGTGGAAAAGTGCATGCATGATATTAGCCATTATATTTATCATTAATGTTCATTTCGAATTTCAACATTAAAGGCATACTGCAATTTTCTAACTAATTCTTCAGTTCACTAGTGGGTAATGGAAATGCTTGCAAGCAACATAGAAAGCTCATTGTGGATGTACATTGGTATGAGAGAATTCAACTTGCAAAAACCTACCAACACAAAATCAAGCTATGTCAAAGAAATGGTTGATTAAATTTTTAAAAATTAGGATTTATATTTATGGAAGAGGCTAAAATTAATTAACTTATTTTTCAATCCCACTCATGTGGGAAATGCCTTATTCCAATTCTTTTTTTTCCATCTCCACAAGAGTTGATTGTTGTTCAAGGCAAATGGGAAAGAAAAATCCTCCAACTGAAGAGCGTTCTACATGTATTTAACTCTGTATAAGCAATGGGAACATTTTATTTAGGAATTTGCCTCCGTTTCTACCTCTATTTAAAATCAAATTCCAGTATCAGTATGGATTATTAACAATGATTAACAAGCATATTGAAATGAATTAAAACAGAATATAAGCAAGCCTCTGCTTCTTTCAATAATCTTAGTGTTCCTGTTAGTAGTCTGTGCTGCTAAGCAAATAGATATTTTAATACGGGAGTAACAAGGTTTATTATAAGTGAGAAATGGGGGGCCTTACCTGATGTATGGTTAGGTGTTAGAGAATTAACTCTGCAAAGCAGACTGAGATCTTGGAATCATAAGGAATCTAGGAAGAAAAGAAGGAAGATAATTATAAAAGAGAGAGGGACAGCAAGATGTTGGAAGATGAATATGGTACTCCAGAATTGTTTGGCCTGTAAGAAATCCAGAAGGTAGGATTTAAGAAGGATTTTTGACAACACAAATATGTAATGAGCAACTAAAACTACACTATGCAGCATGGATATGAAACCTCTCCACTACGTACAAATCTTAATAAAGTTCTGCTACATGCAAACCACTGATGATAGCATAGTGTACTAGCATAGAAAATGAAAGGAAAATTAAACAGTAAGTAAGGGAGATTATGTCTGATATTTGAAATAGTACCCAATAAAAATAAAGAACAAGCTCCAAGTAGGAGAGAAGAGGAAATCAATTCAGAAAATTTAAGAGATTTGAGGTAGAGATGACTTTAAGGATAAAAGCTCTCCAAGATTATTCAGAAAAAATAATTTTAAGGTAACTAATGTCAGCTGATATATAGGTTAAACTTTCAAATAGTTAAGGATGATAGCATTGTAATATTTGCAATATTGAATAAATACTATCTATATATGGGGCACCGAGCTAATATCTCTACATGTACTATCTTATTTGTCTTTCACAAAAACATATGAACTCAGCAATAATGCTTTTTGAGGTTTTACTGATGAAGAAATTAAGGCAAAATATGTTAAAGTCTTAGGATAAAAAAATAAGAGCAAAATGATAGGAAAATATAAACTATGCAAACACTAATAAAAATAAGCTGGAATAGTTATATTGATATCAGATTAAGTAGACTTCAGAACAGAAATACATCAGGAATAAAGGAGGACATTATCTAATGAAAAAGCAGTCAATTCTTAAGGAAAGTATAACAAAGTTAAGTGTCTATTCACCTAAAAATAGCTTCAAAATACATGAAGTAAAAACTAACAGAACAGAAAGGAAAAAGAGGCAAATCTGCAACCACAGTTGGAGATTTGACATTCTTCTCTCAGTATAAGCAGACAGAAAATCAATAAGAATATAGAAGTTCTGAAAAACATGATCATCCTAATTGCCATTTAGAGAACACTGAAGAGAAGCATAGAAACATAATTTTTTTTTAACTGAATGTTTTACACTTTCCAAGTTATACCATATTTTGGGTTATAAAACAGAACTTAAATAATCAGAAGAATAGAACTCACACAAATTATGTTCTTGAGTGAACCAAATATCAGAAAAATATATTGAAAATCCCAAATATTTGAAAATTAAAATATATGTATATAAATAACCCCAGGAAATTTCAAGGGAAATTACCATCTATTTTAGGAGAGTGGATGTAGCTCAAGCGGTTGATTGCCTGCTTCCCACATTGGAGGGCCCAGGTTCGGTCCCTGGTGTCCCTTGAAAACTGAAACAAACAACAAGCAAACAAACAATAAAACCAACTTAGAGGAGGCAATGTGGTTCAATGATTGAGTGCCAGTTTCCCAAACACAGCATCCTGGGTTCAACCCGCAACCCTGGTACTTAAAAAAAAACAAACGTAAAACTATTTTAAAGTAAATGAAAATACAGCATATCAAAATATGAGAGATGCATCTAAAGCAAAGCTTAGAAGGAAATTTATAGCATTATGAGCTTATTTTAAAAAAAGAAAAATATTTCAATCAGTAATTAAATATTCCATAATTAATAAAAAAGAAGAACAAAGAAAACCCAAAACAAGGAATAGGAAGAAAATGATAAAGTGCAGAAATTAATGAAATTTTAAACAACAACAGGGGAAATTAATAAAACCAAAATCTGGTTCTTATTAAAATTTAATAAAATTGATAAACCTATAGCGGTCTGACCAGTAAAAAGAGGAAAGACACACAAATTACCAGAATTCCAGTGAAAAATGGGACATCACTCTACATCCCTCAGATATTAAACAGATAATAAGGCAAGGCTACAAGTAACTAATATTTTCAAAAACTTAGGTGAAATGGAACACGTCTGTGAACTATTACTACTCACTCAAAAATTAATAATGTTAACAATACCAAATTTATTGAAGTAACATAATCTATAGTTAAAAACACCCAACAATGAAAATGCCGGGTTAGGAAGGTTTCACTGTGAATTCTCCCAAATATTTGAGAAGGAAATAATACCAAATGTGCACAATTTCCAACAAAGTATAAGAGGAGGGAACACTTCTCAATTTATTCTATGAGTCCAGCATTAACCTAATACCAAATCCAGAAAAAGATTTTACAAAAAGAAAACTACAAATTAACATTGCTCATGAACATATGCAAATATTCTCAACAAAGGATTAGCTAAAGAAACCCAGTAAAATATCCAAAAGGGTAATACACTGACTTCCAGTTTCTGGTCCAGCATGTAAAAAGCTTGGAAGTCATCACTTTCATTCTCATAACAAGTAAAAAGCTGAAACACTGAAAATCAAAAACTCTCTTTCTATCTATCCATCAAAGAATTGAATTCATTGGGTAATCCACTGCCCAGAAAACTAGAGATGCCGGTGATAAAGAAAAATCACAGCTTATCTGAAGCAGAAGCAGAAACAGAGCCAGCATCAGACACCACAAAGGAATACTTACTGGGTAATTGACTAATTGCTAGAAAGTGAGGTAGACTAGCTTGAGAGATCAAAAAATCTCCTAAAGGCCCAGCCTTAGGCAGGTTGTAGGTAGCAGGGATTTTCTGAATTTTATCTTCAGGAACCCAAGAAAGTTCTCACTGTAAAGACCTGAAAATAATCTCCTAGTGAAATAACATTCAGTACATTCTGTTCTTCTTAACAATATCTAAGCAGGGCTTTTCTGTCAATATCATTAAGCTTTTTCTAAACTTTACGCTGAAAGACAGAAAAACTACAATTAGAAAAAAATTATGCATAGCCAAAACAATTTTCATAAAGAAGATCAAAGTTAGAGACTTCGCCATACACCAAATCAAGGCTTACTATAAAAGCAATCAAGACAGTGTGATATCAGTACAGGATAGAATTATCAGTGAATAGAATAGAAAAGAGTTCCCCAATAAACCCACATGAATAGAGCCAACAGATTGTTGACAGATATTTCAAAGTAATCTAGTGGTCCAATAGCAAAATGATAATCTTTTCAATAAATGGTGCTGGAACAATCAGATATTCAAAAACAAAACATAAACTTCAACCCAGACCTCACAATTAATACAAAAATTACCTCAAAGTGTATCATAGGGTTAAATTTAAACTTTATAACAATTCTAGACGTAAACACCATAGAAAATCTTTACAAACTTAGGCAAAGAATTTTCAGATAAAATATCAAAAGCCATAGTTATAAAAGAAAAACATTGATAAATAGGACTTAATTCAAATAAAAAATGCTAGCTATGCAAAAAACACTGTTGTCAGAATAAAAACTTTGGCAAGTCATATTCTTCACGCTTGCATCCAGAATAAGGAACTTTTAAAATTCAAAAATAAGAAAACATCTAATGCCTTAAATATATGGACAAAGGATCTACATAGACCTTTCAACAAAGGGCAAATGAACTTGAGAAAAGATGCTCAACTTCGTTAGCCTTCAGGGAAATGCAAATTGAAATCATGAGATGTTAGTACATACCTATTAGAATGCCCTAGTTCCCAACCTCCAAAAGCTGACAATACCAAAAGCTGGAGAGAATGCAGAATCACTAGAACTTTAATACATTGCTGGTGGGAATGCTAAATGGCATAGCCATTTTGGAAAACAGTTTAGTAGTTCCTCGTAAATTAAATGTACACATGATACTGTTATCCCAGTCGTGGGTATTTACCCAAAAGAAATGAAAACATGTTCACACAAAATCAAACCAAAATGTGAATACTTGTTGCATCCTTACTTACAATCACTAAAAACTGAAAACAACCCAGGTGTCCTTCAACTGATGAATGGATAAACTCTTGTACATACATACTGTGAAATACTTGGAACACTACTGAGCAAGCAATTGATTCATGTGAAAACTTGGATGAATTTCAAATGTGCTTTGCTTTGTGAAATAATCCAGCCTCAAAATACCACATATTATATGGTTCTGTTTATATGACATTCTGGAAAAGGCAAAAGTATAGGTATAGAAATAAATAAGTAGTTACCAGGGGTTATGAATAGGGGCAGAAGTTGACTACAAAGCGGCAGTATGAGGGAATGCTGGGGTCCATGAAACTGTTTTGTCCCATGACTGTGGTGGTGGATACATATCCATGCATTTGCCAAAATAGAAATGTACACCCCAAAGTGTGAGTTATACTTCATGTAAATAAAAGATAATTCAGTGACACTAATAAAAGTGCTATACATTAGTGAAGTAGGTATGTATTCAAAAACACCATTTACTTCTACCCAGAAAAGGAAGTAGAGATTAAAAGAAATAGACTTTCTCTACAACATACAGTCAATAATTTTTATAGTTGGCATTCGAATCCAGATCTTTTGATTTTGAATCCAGTGTTCCTTCCATTACACCAAGTTTACCTTAAGTAATGTATGGAATTAAAGAAACTCTGTTGTATGGTATATTTCTTCTTTTGTATTTTCCAGTGACTTTAAGAACATTTATATTTGTCAACTTGACAAATGTTTGGTGTTTTCCTAAAGATTATTCACAGTAGAAGGAGCAGTTTATGTACTATTGACTCCACAAATGCCTTGAAGTTTTAACATTTAATTTAGCATGCATAACACATATTGTTAGGTAAGTATCATTAAATTATTTATCAGGGTATAGTAGTCAAAATGGCTTTTAACATATCACTAAAAGCAGGCTTGTGACATGATGATGTTACATTTAATCATTTAGAAAGTTAATCTGATGAAAGCAATTTTTCCTTCCATAAAAATTAATTATTTAATGAAATACTGCATTAAAAATAAATCAGTTTCTCTCATTTTTACTTTGCAATTATTTTTATACAACCTGACTAGTTTGTTTCTTGCCTAGTAGCTAAGTCATTTTCCATTCTGTTATTTTATCTATTATTTTTTACATATGTTTCAATAGATGCCACTTGTTCACATATTTTTACCTCATTCTTTGCATCATTTTGTGAACTAATTTCAGTGTTCCTAAAGATACCTGTCCTTTGTTTTCATGATTATTTACCATAATGAATGTGTGTATCTATTGTGACTATTTGGAATTCAAAACAAAGTGGGGCAAAATAAAGTAAAACTGGAAAAACAAACAAACAAACAAACAAAAAACAATGAGGGGCACTACTTGTATAGTTACATCTACACATTTTGCTAGCCCTGTTTTGTTAATTCTAGATAAACATATACAATGAGTATAACCAATGGAATACGTTTCTGAAATAATGGTAACTTACTCCTGAAAAATCTTTTTTTTTTTTTTGGTATGTTACTAAAAAGAGAAATGAGGCGATTTTCTGGGTATTAAAGAAGGACATAAGCAATAATTGAGAGAATAGCTGATGCTTATTCTTTATAAAAAGGTTACCATTGTTCTTCCGTTTGATTAAATATTAAAGAAAAGATGATGTGCTCATATATTAGGCAAGAAATTGAAATAGATAATCCGGAAATTGCCAAGTTTACGGTGGTGGAATATTGTGGGAATAAATCAAGTAAGCAAGAAAGATTTCCTCAAAGCAATTTTTTAAAATAATTTTAAAAAGTTTCTAAAGGTCATTTTTCTCCTTTAAAGCAAACATTACTGATAAACTTTCATAATCACATTGCAACACATGGTGGTTGACATTTGTTGAAATGAAACTGGACACATGAAGGACAAAGGGTGTATTTTTCCTTTACTGGCAAGTATGGAGGATTTTGCTTGCACCTCCCATGAATATTAACAATGCCGATTACTGATCCAGCAGACGATGACGGCTCATTCTCTGCAGTCACAGTCCATCACATACAGTCATAGTTAAGGACTGTATCGTTGCAAGTTATGGTTCTTGGGCACCCTTTAGCTTGCAGATTCTTGACACAAAAGACAGTTACAGTGTATTTATAGCTTTTAAGGTCACTGATCACTGATATGATGGACCATTATGTCTCCGGAACGTGTTGGCAGTTGGAGCTATTGGTCTATTAACAGAATCTCTCCTGCACTAACACGCATGCACTATGAGTCCATCTGCCAAATATCCTTATGAAAGAATTGCTAAAATCTGTTCTGCATATCCATGCAAATTTAATTTCAATTGAAAAAAATGATTCTACGATGTATTTATCAGGCCTATATGTGAAAGTCCTTGACTTTCTTTGCCACCTTCCTGATTAAAAAATCTGTAATGTGCTAGTTAATTATATTGTAGCAAACCATCATAGCAGTCAGTTAACAATGTTTATAAGTCTCTTCATCTTAAATTAGATTCCCAAAAGAATCGGCTTATTTATTTTTCAAAACGTTTTTCTTTTTAGGAAAAGATTTGACAAAATTATGGGGGTTCTGAAAACAGTTGTGTTGTGAGGCAGTCATCATTGATGCTGTCCTATTTCTTTAATTCATTATTTTTCCTTATTGCCACATTTAAGAATTGTTTTTAATGTTTAAGATAATTCAGAGCTTATGAGAAAGGTGCAAAAATAGTGCAGAGAGTTCCTATATCCCTTTCACCCAGTTTTTGCTTAGGTTAACATTTTACATAACAATAAAATATTTATAAAAGTTAAGAAATTAACATTGCTGCAATGCTATTAACTGAAAGTACAGATTTATTCAGATTTCAGTGGTTTTCCTAATGATGTCTTTTTTTTTTCCTATTCAATGGTCCAATCTAGAATCCCACATTGCCCTTTGTTGTTATGTGTCTTCAGTCTCCTCTAAACTGTGACAAATTCTTAGTCTTTCTTTAGCTTTCATGATATGATGCTTAATTTCATGTGTCATCTTGGCTAGGCTATGGTATCCAGTTGTTCAGTCAAACACTGGCCTAAGTGTTACTGGAGTGATATTTTGTAGATGGGGTTAGCATCTACAATCAGCTGACATTAAGTAAAGAAGATTTTGGGTAATGTAGGTAGACTTCATCCAGTCAGTTGGAGGCCTTTAAAGCAAGAGCTGAGGGTTCCAGAAATAAGAAGAAATTCGACCTCAAGACTAACCCCTCAACTTCTTTCTGAATTTTGAACTTTATAGCCTCCACTATAAATTTTGGGGCTCAAGACTGTAATTTCCTTGTCCTATGGAATTGGACCTACCCTACCCCTACAGAATTCAGACTTGCCAGCTCCCACATTCAATTCCTTAAATTAAATCCCTCAATCCACTCCCCCCCC
>PVKH010014870.1:0-16313 GCA_004027955.1 Chaetophractus vellerosus
CAGATATGTGTGATTCTGGTTATTACTGTGCTTCCTGTCTCCTACAGGGACCCACAAGTGGCTTCTGGTGCCAGTGCTCAAAGATCCGCCAGCCAGGTGGGTATGGGTAGTTGGCAACCTGATCTGGAGAAGGAAAGGAGCTGCTTATCTTGGCTTGAAGCCATTTTACCTGAATGGACACTATGAAATGTGGCCAAAGATAATCTGACTATGCTGAAGAGAGAGAATAGAGATACTGCAGGACTGTACTTTGGAAGAGGAAGGAGGTGGGCAGGGATGGGCGGTCCCTGCAAACCTGTTAGGATTCCAGTCCTTGTTCCCTTGCTGTGTGCTGGGCTGGCTTCTCCTTCTGGGACTGTGACTCCAGTCTTGAGTAACCAGGGACCAGCCCTCGCACCATCTGGGCTCAGGCTCCTGTTTGGCAAATGAGGGCTTATAAGCAGTGGTCCCAGCTCTCGTTCTCATGCTCTGTGGGTCTCACGAATAGTCATTCTTTTGATCAGGGCTGTAGTAAGGAGTCACAGGAACTATCCGAGTGAAAGGGGATGAAGGATGTGAATGGAAGACACAGGGGGGTTTGGGGAGTGGGCAAGTGAATGGATGTATAATGCCACCAACAAATATATATGGAGTCTATGTTAAGTGTAGGTCCTTGTGCTTGATGCTGAGGGCTCAAGAACGTTGGTCCCAGTCCTTGCCCACTTGGAGATGGAGGACAAAGACACACAAAGAGATGGTGCTGTGTTGCAAATGCTGATGGCCAAAAAGGCATCAGAAGAGGCAGGTGACAACTCGGGTGAGCAAGGAAGAACTTAGACATCAGGTAGCTGGGTGAGGTGAGGTCTTCCAAGCCAAGAGCAAGCAGCAAGCACAGATAAGAAGGCATATTTAGGGAACAATAAGTTTCCCCAGTTGGAAGGCTCTAGTCGAATCATCCTGGACAAATCACTTAACTCAAATTGGCTTCTGTATCTTCACTTGTGAAAATGGGGCTAACTTGACAGGCAGTTGTATAACTAAGTAAGGAAAAGGGGATGAAGTTTCAGGCACGTAGTAACTGTTCAACAAATATTAACTCCCCTTTTTCTTTCTGTGAGGCAGCTAATATCTAGCAATGGGCCAATGATTGCAAACTGGTGGCCCATGAACCAGAAATGTTTTGTTTGGATCTCGGAATTCTGGCTTGTGCTATGTTTGAAAAACATTTGAATTAATTGGCGACATTTAAAAATCAGATTCCACATAAATATCCAGGTTTCCAGCTTCTCTTGAAAAATCAGATCTGACCACAGGGGCCTTTTCCACTTGGCACCTATTGACTGAGTCAGGCCTGCTCCTATGGGTGGGGCCCGCATTCCCCACTCCCCCACAGTCCCCGCAACTCTCTGCTGACCCCCAACCATGAGGTGAGTGTCAGCTGCAATTTATCATTGTGTTTACACTGTTTTTTTATCCTTAAATTGAGTTATGAAGAGTTGAGTGAAATTTCTTTTTATAGCAAAAGCAGAAAAATGAAAAGTTAGCCAAGAATTAAAAAAAAAAAAAAAAAAAAAAGCAAAGGGAAGGAAGAGAGTGTATTTCTTTGGGGAAATGAAGAAAATTTCTATGTATTTAAAATGCAGACAAAGTGTGGCTGCATTGAAAAATACACTTGGCTTACTGCACTTGTTTATGTTCCTTGCCTGGCCCTTATAGACATTTGAGTTTATTACTCTCAGCTTGGGCCATTTGCTCTTGGTGTGGGATTGTGGAAAATATCATTCCCCCTTTATAATTGCCTCCAGCCATGAACGGCAAATTAGGTCTGAACTGAAGGAAACCGATGGTGGTTGTCATGAAGTCCACTGAGTTGGCTACTGGACAAGATTTCTTGCCTCTATGAATCTATGTCAATTTACTATGAATACATTTACTACAGGATCTTGGTGATATTTGGCCCTTCAAGAGCTCCTGGTAACCACCTCCCAAGACCAAAGGTAGCTCAAAGAAAATGAAATGAAAGCTGGGACTAAAGGGAAAAGATCATTGTTTAGAATGGCACTGTCCAGTAGAAATGTAATGTGATTACATAAGTGATTTAAATTTTTCTAGTAGCTGGATTAGATAAGGTTTAAAAACTGAGAGAATTTAACTCATTTAACCCAGTATATCCACAATGTTGTCATTTCAACATCTTAACATATAATTGATTTAAAAATCAAGAAATATTTTTTTCATTTTTTAAAAATGAACAAAGTCTTTACAATTTGGTGTGTATTATACATTTACAGCACATCTCAGTTTGGGCTAGCCTGATTTCAAGGGTTTGACAGCCCTGTGGCAGCTGTATTGGGCAGCTCAGGTTTGGAGTATAAATAAGGGGGCATAAGCAACTATAGAGACTCCACCGTCTCCTTGGCTTTGCTGATAGCTGGCCCAGAACCACCAGACCTCAGTTTCTCCCTTCTTAGCTATCTCAGAGCCTCATGTCATTGATCATTTGCTTATGATCATCTTACATTATCCTCTGTATCATGTGCCTACAGCTTTCCTCCCAACTTTAACAGTGAGAAAGCAATTTGAAGGCAACCCTTCCATGCTTTTCCTTTCTTGAAAGCTATTCTGGACGCGGGATGGTGTAGGATACCATAGCAGGTGCTCACTGTGCTTTTCTTGACTAAGCATACTCTCTTTTTTCCAAGTAGAGTTTGAGTTCTCTACTGTTCTGAAATATGATATTGAGTTTGGCTGCTCCTGGTATACCTCCAAGATGAATGATCCAACTGAATCTCAGATCTCAGTGTCAACAGATTCATTCATTAATTCACAGATTCATCAACAAACAGGCCAGGCATATTTCTAGGCACCAGGGATTCCACAGATTAAAAAAGCACATTTCTTACTCAATATGAAACACAAACAAATATTGTTTAGCAGGGCAGATATAATAATAGGTGTAGAGTGAGGAAGTAAGGGTGTAATGGAGGAGTTTGGAGACATTAGTGAAGGCTTCACAGAGGAGGTGATATTTGTGCTGGGTCCTGAGGTCCAGCCAGAGGCAAGAAGGGCATGAACTTATACTTGTGTGGTCAGCATGTGCAGAACTTGGGAAGAGGGCCTCAGATTGGGGCTGATGGCCAAAGCAGATGCACCAGCTGTGTCTTTCCATAGAGGGTTGATAGGTGAAGCTTCAGTCCCCTCGCATTAGACAATGAGTTTGATATCGGCTTAACTTTCTGTTTTGTTGTGACTTTATCAAGATGCTACAAGGTGTGAAATGCCTCTCTCTATGACCCGTGGGAACCTCACAGAAATTCAGACAATTTTACTTGTTTTTCAAAGAGGATTTCTTGGACCCCACCTAACAGCTATTTCTATAGGAATACCTTAAACAGATTTCTGAATCACCCTCAAAATTAAGTACCATTAAACCGTAACCAAAATGTACATGTGGATTTGAGATGTGTCAACATGTGTTTTGCATCTTTCACTTGTGAAATTTATGTATCTTGCATGGCCTTTGGACAGACTCCATGTGTTCCACATATGGCTGGTACATTTCTTATTAGGAATGGTATAAAGAGGGTCAGGAGAATCAGACTACTGTATTGATAAACATAAGGTTTGAGGTCCACTGATAAAAAATGGCTTCCGAGACACCCATTTTAATGGGAAGAGCATTTATCTTTGGAGCATAGAATTTTATGGCTGGAAAGGATCTTGGAGAGACTCTGGTATAATCCATTCATTTTACACATGGGAAACCAGGACCTAGAGAGGTTAAGTGACCCACACAAGTCCTCAGATGTTAGTGGCAGAACAAGGACCGGAACTTAAGGCATCTGATCTCGAGGCTGTTGTTTTTCTCTGTCCACATTGTTTTGCTCATGAGTTTCGTTAAAAAAGCATAATCATTTTCTAGTTTAAAATAACTTCTGGACTGCATTTCTAGAAGATATTCTATATTCCAACTATGCAAACATGGTAAAAGACAAAAATCCATGTGAGCAGGACTGTGCATCTGTGACTTAGCAATGTAGCCCCAGGTGCCTGCCACATATAAGTTTCTTAGTTAGTATTTGGGGGATGAAAGAACCATACCAACAACCCAGGTGACAGCCTATGTATTACCAGAACCTGTGGGAGTGTCCTCAAGGATTACAGTCCTATAAAACTAAAATGAGAACCACAACCGGGGGCCAACATACACTTTGCCAACAAAAACAAAGAAAGCTTGATCTCCTGCCGAAAGTTTCTTTACCCAGAGGTGATACGCAAACTATTTAACAACCATGACCACACAGGCACCAGCCATCAAAGTGGAAGCTGCTGTGAACAGTCAGAACTGGAAGAGAGTAGCTAAATACCAACCCTGTCTCTTCTCCCGCTCCACTGATTTTTTAGGTGCTCAGAATGTGCTTGCTCTCCCCTCCCACCCAATAATTCTCTTTTCTGTGTCCCCCGAGAGAATAAAATTCCAAGAAAACTGCAGAGAAGGGAGGAAATGAGGATGATGGATGTGAATATTATCACATGGAAGATGTAATCTTAGTGAATAAAATTCTGTAGATAGGAAGAACCCTTGTAACATTGCATGCTGGCATTTAATGTGGGGGTACTTTATCATTTTACGGTGTCTATGAGCCACAGAATTGAAGAAAGGCATGTCTGAAAAAGGGTTTTACTAGATGAGCATCTGCTGGACCCTGGAGCTCTGGACTTCGGTGCATAAACTTCTGCCCTCTAGCTGTATACCTGGGGAGGGGTTTATCAACACCAAAGTCAGCTAGTGGGGCCAAGAGAACTATAAACACCATATCTGCTGGTGAACACCAAGTTTAGATGCCTCTCTTCCAATTTAAAATTGCTAAGCAAGCAGAACCCAACATGGGCCATATAACACAGATTGGATAGCAAGCAATGTGGAATAATGCATTGGAAAACTTCTTAAAATCCTCTGAAAGAGGTACTAAGTCTTAGCTCCCATGAAACAAGAACAAATCCCTAAGAGGAAGAACCAGTGAGATGATGAGCACTGCAAAGAAACTAAACATGCAATAGCAGAACTTAAATCCTCACTGAAGACAGAAAGTGGCAAAGTTTATAATGCAGAAAATTGAAGCAATGATATGGAAGACAAATTAGATATTTCCCCTCTCCCCCTAGAATGGAAAGAAAAAAAATGGACAAATCAAGAAATGGAGAAACAACATGGAATAAAATTAAGAGTACGGACTCTGAAGTTATGCTGCCTGGGTACAAATCCTGTTCCCATCCTTACAAGCAGTGTGACAATGGGAAGGTTATATAATGCCTCTGTGCCTCAGTGTTCTCAACTGTAAAATGGGGCTAAAGATCAATGCCTGCAAGAGATTCATAATATTAAAATTAAATAAATTACTAATGGTAAAGAACTTAACCAGCGTGTTGCATATAGTAAGCGCAAGAAAATGTTTAGGTAAACAAAATCAACAAGCAAGAAGATTACAGATATGGAAGACGAAAAACGAGGATCAAACTTAAGAATATAGCCATCAATAAGGAATGAACTTAAATAATTCATTCTAAATACGGGCAATGAAAAATTCAATTGTTATTTTAAATTCTAGGTTTCAAGCCTCCCACTCTGACCACCAGCAGGTCCTCTACCCTTGTACTCAAGCCTCAAGTATCTTCAGTGCCCCCATGTGTGAGAGGGTCACTGCCCTCATTACTACCTTTTCCTCTACCCTCCATCTTTCTTCACTATCCATAAAATTACTTGAAATTATATCATATAGTTATTCATTATTTGCAGTGGAATGTAACAAGGACTTAATCTCTCTTGTTTACTATTGTCATAGAGTATATGCCAAAAAAATGTTATAGGATGAGTAAATGGAGACATCTTCCTGTTGGACAAAAAGACCTGGGCATACATATGAGTGGGGCTTGCCACATCAGGTAACATTAATTAAGAGAGCCATTCTTAGGTATGTACTGGCAACTTTTTGGGAAAGAAAGAGAAATGTAGGTACCCAGGCAGAAAAACATCAATTTGCTTACAAACAAAACTTTTTACTGACTTCATCTTTATGTGCTCTTGCAGCATATGGCAGAAAATAATAAGACAATATTTGCCAAGCTTTGAGGAGAACACATTGAAACTCAAGAATTTTATACTCACTCCAAGAGGAATGTGGCTTTCTTTTAAAAGAAGATGGACCAAAAATGAGACCTTGATAATGAGGGTGTAAAAAGAGGATGGAAGGACTTCATATTCTGTTCCAGTGGTGAAAAATGCCATCCTATGCAAAGGACTCCCATATTTAGAGTTTTAGACTGTGTAGAAGGCTGAAAAGTGACCTCGAAACATACCCACATCTTCATCCCCAGAATCTGTGAATATGTTATCTTACGTGGTAAAAGGGACTTTGCAGAGGTAATTAAATTAAGGATTTTCAGATGAGGAAATTATCCTGGATTATCTGGGTAGGCCCAATGTAATCACAAAGGTCCTCATAAGAGAGAGACTGAAGGATCAGAGTCAGAGGAAGTAGTGGAAATGTGACAAAAAAAGAGGTTGGAGTGATGTGAGGAAGGGGTCACAAGCAAAGGAATGTGGGTGGCCTCTAGAAGCTGAAGAAGGCAAGGAAACAGATTTTCCCCTAAAGCCTCCAAAAAGAACCAGCTCGGCCAACAGACACCTGTCTTTGGCCCAGTGACAAGGATTTTGGACTTCTGACCGCATACACTGTAAGATAATAAACTTGTGCTATTTTAAGCCATGAAATTCATGGCAATTTGTTACAGCAGCAAAAGGAAACTAATACAGCCTTGATCTCTCCCTGAGTACCAGGCTCATAGAAACAACACCTACTCCACATCTCCTCTAGAATGGCCTTATGATGTACTCAGCAGAATTCTTGACCCTCGTGTTCCTCCTTGAGTTTTTCCAATATTAGTAAGTGGAAGCCTTCCATTTAACCCCTCTCTCCCCCAACCCCCCACTTGCTCAGGCTAAAATCACAGGGATTCTCTTTGCTTGACATCTTTCTTTCTTTGCAATCCAGGAACAAGCCTCATAACCTCTACCTTCAAAATGTATCCCAAATCCATCTTCTTCCACCCTAGTCCAAGCCATCACACTGTCCTTCTGGGGCCACCCCAAGGACCTCCCATTCTACTCCTGCTTATACCCTTGCCACCCTTCCAAGCAGTCTTTATTTTCTTAAATAAGTAAATCATACCATGTTACTCTCCTGCTTAAAATCCTTCAATGGCTTGCCATCACATTTAAAATAAAATCTATCCCCTTGTTATGTCCTACAAGTCCCCACCTGTCCCTCTGACCTCACTTGGACTGCCCTTCAATGTGCTTCATCATCCTTCTTTCTTTTCCTTGATGGTGCTGAGCTGGCCTCCACTCTTCCTTCTGCCTGGAGGCTCTTCCCCTGGTCTGCACATGGCTGGCTCTGCCTTACCATCCAAGCAACTGCTCAAGCACCTTCTCTCCACCCAGCCAGTGACACCCAGGCCTTCAGGTCATTATTCTGTTTGTTTTTCCCTCAATGCAGTCATAACTAGCTGCAAATATCTTGTTTATTTACTTAATGTTCATGACATATTTATTGCCCATCTCCTCTACTGAATGGAAGCTCCATGAGATTAGGGATTTTGTCAGTCTTGTTCACTGTTTTACCCCTACTTTCTGGTCTAGAGTGTATGCTGAATATATGTTTGTTGAATGAGTAGGTGAATGAATATAATTTGATTTAAATGGCTTTCCTAAATCCATTTGCAAAGCTGGAAGAAAATGTCAAAATGGTTGCATCCAATCAGGAAATTACATTAAAAAATTGGAAAGTGGAGGACAATTTGAGTCATTCAATGCACAATAAATTCTTCCTTCTCTGAATCAGGCAGTCATAGGAGTCCTAATATCCACAATTAGAAAAATATAGAGTAACAAATCAACAAAATATAGAGAAAAGTCAAAGATAACCATTGATAAAAATAAAAACAATTGTATATCAACTAAGTCAAGGAGAAAATGAAAGCAAACAGTTACATTCCAGGTAACAAAATAAAAGAAAGAATAAGGGAGATTTAAAAACAGAAACTAAAATGGATGTAAAGGCAGAATCCTAAGTGAGTCATTGTGACCATATCGCCTGTAATTGCAGTTTTGATTTAATTTTGACTCAGTAATTATTAGGAGTGTATGTTTTCTTAATTCCTAAGCAATTTAAGATTTTTTATTTCTATATCTCTTTCTGGATGATGCTTTGTCCTTCATTTTTAGTTTTACCAAACTGTAGCTGGGAAATTTCTGCTTTTGAGAAAGTTTTGATTTTTGTTTATTTTTGAAGGGCTTCACTTAACTGTATTATCAATTTTATATATGTGTGATGCATGGTTGAAAAGAAGGTGCAATCTTCATTGGCAGGATAAAAAACATTTACTATACCAATTAATTCCATCATTTAAATTAAATTGTTCAGATTCTCTATGTATTTCTCTTGTCCAATAACTAGTAAATATTAGAAGGAGCCTCTTTCATAGCAAGAAACTGTTGTTCTTTCTCTATAGCTTCCATTTTTTGCTTTTTACAGTTTGACAGGTGGTATATACTGGAATATTTTATTTTTAAACTTTTATCATAGATTTCACCTTTCACAATTATAGAAGGCCTCTTTATAGCTCAAGTAATACATTTTGCCTTGCAATATACTCTGTGTGAAATTTGTCATGACCCCTGATTTCCTTGGATTTACATTTCCCTAGTAAATCTCTCCCCATTTTTAAATTAAAATTTCTGCATCGCTTTGTTGTGCTGTACACATAGTTGTATATTTTAAGCCCGTTTGAGTGTATTCTAATTTTATAGAGGTAAGCCCACCTCCCTGCCCAATTGCTAAAGAGAAACACAAAGGAATGCCATGCTTTCTAGTCTGGGCATCTCTCCAGTTCTGAGAAGAGGGTCCTTAGGCAGAAAAATGAATTATAGAAACTTAGCATTGGAAGAAACCTTAGATATCATTTATTTCACCCCCACCCCCACCCCAGCTTTACTTTTTGGATTTCCTTTGTGCATTCTGGCTTTCAAGTTGGTCTTTATCCCATTTTGCTTGTGCGAAAGACCTTAACTTAGAAAAGCTCATCTCTATGTGTGTGGAAGTAGTTTCATTTCTGAGATATGCCCCCTGGTCCCCCCTATAATGTGGGAATTCATTCATTCAACACTCACACAGTGATGACTATGAGGCAGGGGATGTTGTCTTTTATCTTCAAATTTGTAGGCATCAGTGCGTCAGGACAGCCCTGGCCCCCGGGGGTTCTAGGAAATTATTGAGAGTTTCCTTGGGTTACCATGTAGCCTCCTGATGTCCTGGAGAGCAGGACCTGACACCAGCTCTGAGTCCTTGTCAGAGGTGCTTTCGGCAGGACATGTTGCACAGGTAGGGAGCTCTGTGCTCAGGGGATGATGCCCCCGCCCATGCAGATAGGGTCTGGTGCGGGAAGGGGCAGGGAGGGGCACACGTCGTTGGCAGTGGAGGCGTGCTGATAGGTGAGCCTGGTCTGAACGCCAGCAGAGACCATTCAATTCAGCTTTCCAGAAAGCGGGGAGCTGCCAAGTTCCATGCGGACGGCCCCATCACTAAAGACCCACCCCTTTCCGCCCAATATATCAGCAAAGGCAAGGATCACCCCAGCTGGAGGGAGTGAGGGGTGAGAGAGTCCAATGAGCCCAAAAGAAACCAGTTAAGGAACCAGGGAAAAGAGAGATCATATACTTTCCCATAGAGCTTAGGGTACCAAAGAAACTTGAAGCCAGGGTCTCTCTGACCTGGTCATTTTTCCCTCCCTTACCCATAAGGAAAAAAAAAAAAACACTCTCTGGATATCAGAAGGTTTATGTTTTGAGTTAGACTGGTTATGCAAAGTGAGCAAACAGAAAAGGAGCCAAAAAAGGATTCCATGGTCCAATGAGTTTGATAAAGTTTGTATATAATATTGCTTTCTTGGAGACTTGTAATTTTCATGAGCATTTTAAAGGTTTTGAGAATTCTTACAGATAACACAAAGAAACAAAACCTCTTTTACTTTAAGTCCCTATTTTCTGAATTTCTTTGGTCTCTGTGGTAGCATGGCCATCAGCAATCTCTCCCTTCTCTATATACGCAGGCCACACCTCCCCTCGAAGGATCTTAGAGTCTATTTTCTTTACACTTAAATCTGGGCTGACCCCATGACCTGCCCAGTGCGCGGGAGACATGACACTTAAGAACAAGTTCTAGGGAAGTGGCTGTGGCTCAAGCAATTGAGCTCCCGTTTACCATATGGAAGACCCGGGTTTGATCCCCAGGACCTCCTGCTAAAAAAAAAAAAAAAAAAAAAAAAAGAACAAGTTCTAGCCTTTGCCTCTCAGAGGCCTGAGAACTTCTGCTTCTACTCCGTCAGAAGCCAGCTGCCATACTGTAGAGAAGCTTGGTCTAGACTCTTAAATTAGAGGCCAAATGCAGGAGGCCCCGGAGGATATGACACCAGCTTCGTTGTTCTAGTCACAGCTGAGTTCCCAGCTAAATGCTCTGAATGACCTGAGTCACTCAAGAGGCAGAAGAGTCACCTAGCTGAGCCCAGTCAATCCACAGAATTGTAAGAAAGGAGAGGTCATTATTTTAAGCTCAAGGTTTTGGAGTGATTCACTACACAGCCACAGAGAGCCGATATGACCACAGAATCGTTTCTTTGTGCCACATTTACTATCACCTTGCAGAAGCAATGTGATACCCACTGGGGGTTGATGATATAATTCGATGCCTTCATTATATGCATAAGGAATCTGGAGCACAAGGGAAAAGGATTGATTCACTGAGAATCACTCAGCTGGTAGCAGAGTTGGGACCATTCTTTTATAGACATTATTGAGAATCTTCTCAGGACCAAGCACTGGCCTAGGCACTGGGGATAAGACAGTGGTTAATAGTCAGTCTCCAGTTTTTAGGAGTTATTTGTGTGTGTGTGTGTGTGTGTGTGTGTGTGTGTGTGTGTGGCAAGTAGGGCAGGGAGTAGAAACCAACAATTATGCAGAGAGCTCAGGGCACTGATAGAAGTAGGCACAAGGTGCTGGAGAAGGCTAGAGGATGACCTCTAATCCCATTTTGATGGTTCCAGGTCAAAAACATATTCCTAGAAGACATGCCATTTCAGCTGAAACCTCAAGATGAATAACATGGTTTAAAAATACACCCACAGATTCTTTGACAATCCTCCCCTTAAAAGGTCGAGTCTAACTCCCTTTTGCTTGACTGTGCTGAATTTAGTAATTTACTTTTAACTAACCAATGGGGCAGAAGAGACAGTGTCTGACTTGTGAGACTAGGTTGTAGCAGACATTGCAGCTTCCTTCTTTCTCTCTCTCTCTCTCTCTCTCTCTCTCTCTCTCTCTCTCTCTGTCTCTCTGTCTCTCTCTCTCTCGGATCACATGTTCTGGAGAAAGCCAGCTGCCACAGGACTTTTATTTCCTAGAACATTTACACGTTCAAGCAGGTGTTCTAAAGGCCAAGATATGGCAAGAGGGAGATAAACACACAGACAATGGGTAGTCTGGATTATAAGAGGCATCTCAGTCATCTTCATTTTGGGGTCTCCATGCCACTGCCACTTTGCCTGGCTCCCAACCTGCTTTCCTGTGGAAGAGGCTACCTTTGAACTTGCTACCTCAACATGTCTAGAACTCTACATTCCAATTCAAGACCACAAAGAGAAGAAAGTTCTCACTCTGTAGGTATAAAACCAATCTCTAAGTTGAGATTTCCTGGCTGAGGACCCATTTATTGCCTGCAAGACTAGTAGTGGGAATGGAAATATCCCACCCCCACTCTTGGAATATTCTATCTCCTGCCACCAAGTTATGATGTAACCCAATTTCAGATATTTTCAACCTTAGCTGCATATTGGAATCACTTTGGAAGCATGCAGAAGTCCCAAATGTGCAGGTCAAGTCCCAGAGCAAGTACTGGAATCTCTTGGGGGTGTGTGTGGCCAAGGCATCAGTATTTTTTCAAGCTCCCCAGGTGATCCTAATAGATAGCCAAGGTTGAGCACCTGCCCTTGGTCTTTAACTGGATAAGTACCTCCCCGACAAGTAGTGGGGCCCAGGATTTTTCATTACCAGAGCTTTCCATGTGGGAGCAGAAGAAAATAGGAGTGCTACAGGCCAGTTTGTGGCTTAACATACTCAAATCCATGGAACACGTGGCATGTCTTCCAACACAAAGGTAGGTTCCAGGACTGGCTCAGGGAGTGTTTAGCCTCCAGGGATGACCTCTTTCCTGATAGTCCCAAATTCCCTAATATTCACCCAACATTAACTATGGCCAAACACTGTTCTGAGATCTTTACATGTCATAACCTCTTATCTTACAGAGAAGAATAGTTAGGCACAGAGAAGTTAAATAATTTGCCCATGTTTATGCAGCCAGTAATTGATGAGCTGAGATTAGGATCCAGGCATCTGACTCCAGAGCCATCACTCTTAGGCATACTGCTTCCTTGGCCTGTGGTCTCAAACTCCAGGGTACATCTAGATTGGGCAGGCAAGTGGTAAGGGTGCTGGGAATAAAGGGCAGAGTTCAGAGCCCCAGGCCAAGTTTCTGATTCAGTAGGTCAGAAGTCTGCCAGTGTAATGGATTGAATTGGGTCTCCCCGAGAGCTATGTTCAAATCCTGTGTACCTGTGTGAACTTAGTTGGGAAGAGGGGCTTTGCGGATGTAATCAAGGTAAGATGAGATCATCCAGGATCAGGGTGGATCTTCAATCCAATGACTGGTATCTTTATGAGAAAGGAGATGGAGATCTAGACACAGAGACCCAGAGATACACAAGGGAAGAAGGCTATGTGACAATGACAGAAGCAGAGATTGGCAACACCAAGGCTTGCTGGCAACCCTCAGAATCTAGGAAGAGGTGAGGAGAGAGTCTCCTCTAGAGCCTTCAGAGAGAGCATGACCACTCTGACAACTCGGTTTCAGACTTCTAGCCTCCAGAAGTGTGAGAATCCATTTCTGTTGTTTGAAGCTGTCCAGTCTCTGGTACTTTGTTGTGGCAGCCCTTGGAAATGAAGGCAGCCAGGAATTTGCATTTTTAACAAGCTCCCTAAGTGAGGAGTCTGAGGCAGGACGTCGTTAGATCACACTTTGAAAACTCCAGGTCAACGTCACTGAGACCTGGGCTGTCATATCACTTGCAATTTATAATGCTCATTTAGGCTACTGATTACATTCGACTTTATATTGCTCCTTAATGAGGATGCTGCTTTCCAGCTATTCTGGTTCTTGACACACCGCCCGGCTAGCCTGACCTACTTCTGTGATATCACCCACAGCACCCAGCAATGTGCAGTGCTGTTGTGGCTACTTCTTGTTCAGTGAATACATGAGCAATGAACTAAATGGCCTTCGCTGCTGAGTTCTTCAAAATACCAAAAACATTGCTAGCCAATCACGTAGGTGTTAAGCAAGTAGAGAGCAGAGAAAAACTAATGCGGTTTCAGCCCACAACTTGCTGCAGCTACTTCTACCTTCTAGGGATGTGGTCTCATACACTGCTTCTCAAATTTTAATGTGCATGTGAATCACTCTGGGGACCTTCTTAAAATATAGATTCTGATTAGAGAGGTCTAGCCAGCTCTGACATGAAACCAGAGCTGCTGGCTCGAGGACCATACTTTGAATGACAAGGGTCTAGGTCCTTTCTCGGATGGATGGTCCTGTGTTAAGGGCTACTTTAGGTTGGCTAGATGAAACTCTCTGTGCATGGTCAGTGTGAGTTCAGGGGAAACAAAGAGGACTGAAGTGCTCTGTATGAGAAGTGGGGGGCATTTGTATTTTATGGGTTTTATGGGCATAGCATAGATGTAGAAGAAGATGATAATGAAGGCTGACATTCCCAGCATTGTTGTAAGTGCTTTGGCTGTTTTAATTAATTTAATTTTCACAACTCTGTGAAGTGTGTACTAATATTATCCCCATTTTATAGATGGGAAACTGAGTCACAAGTAGAGGATGTATTTTGCTCATGGTCACTGGTCTAAGGAATAGCAGGAAGAGGATTTGCTTACAGGCAGTGTAAGTCTAGCAGCTGTGTTTTAACCACTGCCCTCTATTGCCTCATGGAGGAAGCCTGGGAAAGCCGGGGGCCCAGCATCATGGCCAGATACCAGGTGCCCAAGGTTAAGAAAATCCAGCAGGAAATTCCCAGTGGTGATAGTGGCTCAGGGATTTCTGGGAACTTGGATGCCCATTCAAAAAACTTCAGTTGTTTGCTAGACTGGGCCGCATTGTAAATCCTCTTCCACTCCTGTTGCCTGAACCTTCAGTTAACCCCAGCTACACACACAGGCTTGTATTCTGGCTGCTTTGGGAAATCCAAGGGCAAAGGGCTGGGCTCCAGGTTGGGTCTAGGTCCAAGTGCGATGGGGAGGAGTCCAGGCAATACGGTGCAAGCAGGAGAGTGAGTGGAGCAGGACGTTATCATGAAAAAGTCAGACAGTTTCTCTAGATCCCAAGAATCCCAGGAGATATTGGGAATAGGAAATGATGAATTTCCCACCCTACATGGGATGGGGATATCAAGTCATCTTTATTTTAATACTGAAGTAAGAGTGATTCTTTGAGTTTGAAGGATTTAGGAATTCCTGGGGAAAGCAAGCACTTGTGCTCCATCAGTTTGGGGTCATTCTGGCTATTTTCCCAGTTAATTTACATTACAGATCTAAAGATTCGGTGTTATTCTCAGGCATGAGAATGACAGCCATGGCATTCAGGGACCTGGGTAAAGGAAGGAGGCTGTATACAGAAAGCTATAATTAAAGGCAGTAGCTTAGAACAAACCCCACATGGGGTTCAGCCTGAGCATGGAAACAGCAAGTCTCAAATCCCCTGAGCGACCTGCTGCTTTCAGGGAGAAGCGAATCTCCTGTCTTGCCTTACGGAAAATGCCATCTCTGCCCCCATGGACCTCTTGAGACCCCGGGATCCTGGTAGAGCCTGGGGTCCTGGCATGGCACTTGTCCAGAGCCCAGGTAATTTGTGGTGTCAGGAACACTTGAGTTTTCTGGACAGGCAAATAAACCCCTGCCAGATTCAGTTAGGCTGAGACCTAAGTAAGTTCCTTTATTCTGGTGTTTCTTTTTTCTTATGAATGTCAGGTCCAGCTCTTGCAACCTCTGTCACAGCTTGCAAAACCATTCCACACTCGGCACTTTATTTTATCCTCCCAGTGGTGCTGATGCAGACTGAACAGGCATTTTTATTTCCACTTTATAGCTGGAAAGACTGAGGTTCAGAGAGGTTAAATCACTTGCCAAAGATACACAGACACAGAATGCTAGGGTTGGCAAATATATCATGCAGAAAGTGAGGTTTCTTGTTTCCAGGCTATGTTTTATTTTATTTTATATTCTAGGGGTCTCAGTTCCATCCTTGCTTTGGTAGTTTAAGCTTCTCTAGGGTAACAGAGGTGTCTTCTATCCCTTTAGAATCATCCATGAAGTCTTCTGGGTCTGCACACAGCAGGTGCCCAATGCATGCTAACTGGATGTCTGCCTTCCCAGAGTCCAGTTCCCAGGGTCACCTGCTCACTTTGACATGTCCCCAAACTTGAATCCAACATTTACTAAGTGTGTGAGTTGGATACCTTCCATCACTGGTGCCTTCCATTACCTATTTGAGCATTAAGGGAGACAAAGAAGAAAGGTGGAAAAGCACCCTGCTGCTAAATCTGCATCCAGGAGTCACATCACTCATGTATTCAAAATATTTGTTGAGCATCTGATCCATGCCAGGCCTTGTGCAAAGCTCTGGGCTTCAGTAGCAAACCAGGCAGGTATGACCTGGCCTTGCTGGAGCTCACAGTATAGAGGGGTAAGTCAGACATCACAGAGATAATTTTAGATCACCATGGTGACATGATGATAAAGGAAAAGTAGAGTGCAATGAGAGCAAGTAGCATGGAGATTTGACCCCCGGGGGGACCAGGCAGACTGCCCTGAAGAGGTGGTTTCTGAGCTGAAAGCCAAGGAGTGAGCAGGCTGGAGTGGGAAGAGGTGGCATGTCAGGACCAAGGAACAGCTTGTGCAAACACATTAGGTTGGGAAAGATCTTGGTTAAATTCAAAGAACTCAAAGTATTGGGGCAAGGTTAGTGTGTAGTGCATGTGTGTGTGCGTGTGCGGGGGGGGGTGGTTACAAGATGAAGCTGAAGAGGTCTGCAGGGGCCAGATTGTTTAGGGCCTTTGACTTATTCTAATGGAATAAAATCCACTGGAGGATTTTAAATGGTGAATAGCAC
>PVKH010014871.1:0-16313 GCA_004027955.1 Chaetophractus vellerosus
CTTTATTCTGTACCAGAGTGAGCCATCAGAGGCTTTCAGCATGGAGTGCCATAGCCAGATCTTCATTGGGCCCTGTGTTAAAGGCTGGGTGCATTTAGATTTCTCTGAAAAGCCCCCGAGGGACCAAACTTTGCTGCACTATGGTTGAAATTCCAGTTATGACCCCTGCTTATGAGTTTAGCACTCTTCCTACAGCTGGTTTTCCTCACAGCCTTCTAGCCATACCAGGCATCCCAACAAAGGATTTTTATGGAGAAGTTTCCACTTTAAAATGAATTATATATTTTCAATCTATTGTGTATTCCAAGACCTTGGTCCTGTTCTTGCCTTTCCATTTGGCAGGTTTCCTCATGGCTAAAACAGCCATTTCAACCCAGGATATACCTAATTCTGTTCTGTTAGCAGCAGTGGACTCTGCCTTGGGACAGAGAGAAGATGCTGCTTCCGGGCTGAAAAGAAACACTGCAGAAATGATGTACAACCCCTCTTCCACCTAGCTTCCCCCCACCAAATACTGTTCAAAATCCAGGCAGATTAAGGGGAGCCAATACCAAATTACGCACACATAAATGAGAGGTGAAGTGAGATGAAAGCAAGAAGGAAATGAAAACAATGTGTTTTACTGTCAATAAAATGTCACATTTTCGCTGAGCCCAAATGAGAACAATTCTTACTTTTGATATTGAAAGAAATAGAAAAATGATCCCAGCATTTACCCTGCCAGATGCATTGTGAACAGTCAATTGAAACAAAGTCTTGGTAGGTATTAAAGCATCATTGGTTTTAATTTTCTCAGCTGTCTCATTTGAAATAGATGTCTGAAAGTTGGTCTTATTTCAGATTGGTCTGTGCAGAAGCAGAGTCCCAAGGCTCCCAGAGCCAAGCTGCCCTTCTGAAATGTCCTTCACTACACAATGGGATCCGGGTAAACACTTTTGGTGCAGTGCTTTTTGATCTATTAACATAGCTACCATAATTGCATCACTTCAAAGCACAGACCAAAGTCACAAATCTATCCTGCAAAAAGTGAATTTAATGAATTCTCTGAGTTGATTTTAATTATAAGAACTGAGGAATAACTGGCCAAAAAGAAAAAAAGATGAAATTGTATAAGAACAGATGCTTGGAATTAGCTAAATTATCAAAATCCAGATTAAACTAAATTTGTACAAAGGCTCATTTTTTTTTTTCCTTATGTTGGCATAGAATGGGCTTATCATTGCCATTAGATATTTTTGAATTTGTGATTTGTCTTTCTGTGCTATGCCTTCTTTTAGGCCAAAGATGAGACAGACCATGGACAAAGACATCTTTGGTATCCAATTCCAAAAGGAGAGTTCAGTAGTCCAATTTCATAAATCAAAGAGATATGTGAAAATGCAATAAGGAAAGGGCAAGCAGTTAGAACTCGTCTAATTTTAATTCTCTTCTAGAAATATTACTACTTGAGCTAGCCAATCTATTTGCTTCACTTCCAACTCTCCTTTCACCAGAAAACCTATGGATATTATTAATTTAAGAGGGAAATTGCCTTTTATATAGAGTTTGTGCACATTAATGTACTTTATCAAGGTTCATCCTGACTGCCGTGGGAGCTCTTGAAACCTTTAATTGTATATCACTGTCAATGCAATAGTCAGTTTGTGGGTGGCTTTTGTTTTTGTGGTGGGTCGCTGGTCTAACCACAGTCCTAGTCATGTAGTGTGCTCTTACCACAATTTATAACTCAAGCATGTGCCAACTCCTGCTGAATTATCCATAAGATTCTACCGCTGGGGCATGTGAGGAGGGTCCCTTTGTGGTTACCACCTGTCATGCTCCCAAGTCTGTAACAAGGCTTACAGCAGCACACACACTACTAGTTAAGAAATAGTTAAGAAACAGTTAAAAAATAGACTTTACAGTGGACGCTAGAAACTGATGAAGCCTTGACGCCACAAGGGCATAGAAGGCAGAGCCCCCCATCTTTCCACCATCCCCAGTGCTTTGCTAAACATGCAGGACAGGCTGTGCTCCTGCCCTTCACAGTTCCCATTCTCCCAGGTTATGGTGAAAGTGTGAGTGCAGCTTCAACAGTGGGGTGGGGGTGGGGGTCGTAAACAGAACTTGATGCCAAGAACTCTATTTGAGTACTGGCTGTTTACAGGTATGATCTAGAAAACCTAGCTGCTGGAGACCTTGCGGACAATGGGAAATGGCAGCCCCCCTTCTGCAGGAAAGAAAACACTGTTCCTGCAGGAAACTGGATTTGGGAGCAGCCTCTCCTACAGGGAGAATGTTCCCTAGCACTTATCCCAAGTAAACCATTGTCTAGGCAACTCCAGAGGAGCACCAGGGCTCACTTTCAGAAAATTCTGATCATTGCTCCTCACACTGTCAGCCCTAGGGTAGTAAATGCCAAAAGACATTCATCAAAGGTCCCTTCAGAAGCATGCAAAAACACACATTTCTACCTCATACAATTATTAACTATGTCCCTGCAGCCCCATTCTCAGTTCATGCCCTTATCCATCCTTACTTGATATTTGGAATGTTCCAATAGCCTGATAGCCAATCTTGGTGTTGATATTTCCTTTCTCTATATTGTCATCCAAATGGCCTTTTTGTACTCTAATATTTCCTTATGACTCTCCTCCTTATGGATACAAAGGCTCTCAATCCCTGAATGTCCTTGGCTCGTTGTACCCTTCTGCTGATGGAGAAGTCCTAGCACATGGCCAAGTCCAGCTCCTTCAAGAATCTCCAGTCCCCAGAAGGTCTCTCCCATGGGCTCTGCTCACACAGTTCTGCGTGCTGCTGCTTCTCTGCTGGGCATAGTGGAGCCCAGATGTTCTCTGGACTGCTCATCAAGGTGCCATTGTCGTTCCCACTGCCCTGCTGGGCACAGTCTTTCTCTGCAGCAGCAACTCCAAGCCCTCTTGTGAGCACCACTCTCTGCAGAGATTTGCATCAGGGAAGAAAAAATTGTTCCCTTTGGGCCTCTAGAGGGATCCCAAGGTTTCACTGAGTTACAGAGTTTGTTCAAATAGTATGTACCTCTCATTCATCGGCATTTATCTACCCACCTGGAGTGAATTTCTAGTATGAGCTAAGATACTAAAGCTACACAGTTTCCTCCATCCTCCCCACCTAAGGGGTAGCCATTGTATCAAGATTATTAGGTTATTTTGCCAAATGCAGGCAGCTCATGGGATGAAATCAGTCCCCAGCACTCCTGTCAATACCCATCTCTGCCATTCACACACCACACGCACACACACACACTTACTTCTAATGAAGCACTCCACATGTTTTCCATTTTTGCCCAAACCATTTCTGAACTCCCATCATTTCTGGAAGTTGGATTTTGTAATCGTTCTGTTTTACAGATTTTCCATGATATAAAACATGAAATTCAGAGCTCTTACAATGGCCCCCATAATCCTGTGCAAAATTGACTTTCTTGCTTCATCCTGCCACCCTTAAACTGTCCACTCTCCAGATAACAGTCTAATGCATGCTGCCTTCAACATATTTTGCTTCTCACCCCTCCAAGTCTCTAAGGGGTTTACGCTTTCCTGGAGTATCCTGCTCACAATCTATTTGACAAATTCCTACCCAACCATCAAGGGGCAACTCAAAAGTCACCTCTTTGTGACGCTTTCCTTGATACCCATAATTACTTCCTTCTCTAGCTTCCATGATCATCTCCCACCCCCTCTCCCCAAGGACTTATTACTTGTGTGGTAATTACTCATGAGAAGAATCTTTCTCTCACATTAAACCATAAGCTTCCTGGTAGACAGGATGACATTGACTTATTCAATTTTACATCTCAATTGAGTGCAGAGCAAATTAGCAGATGCTCAGTGTTTATTAAATGGATAACAATGTGTGAAGAGAACCACACTAATGACTACACACATCTTTATTTACAAAGCAGAACCACCTGATCATCATGAATTAACTCCCCACTAAATTTTCTGCAACTTGAGCTGATCATTTGTTCTTTCTATCACTAGCAGAAGTACTGCTGAGCTAACAGGTAGCTTGACACCTATGCTCCAGTGGTTGAAGGGGTATCCCCATTTCTGAGTATAAGCAGATAATAAACGAGGCGGAATTCTGAGCTGTGGAGAACAGGTTGGAAGAGGGAAAATGAAAACGTAGAATGAATGAAGGAGAAGATGAGAGAAGAGAGGCAGGAGAGCTCACGGTTTGGAGGCCTGGGAATAGAGGATAGTGGATGAGCTGGAAGTTGAAGATGTGGCTCTGAGCAATGGACATTGAGCTACTCTACTAAAGTTCTGTTCTCTCCTCTCCGGGTGAAGAAGGCTGTATATCATGGGGTAATGCATCATCCACATGAGAGCTTGGGGGACTGTTGATATTTTATTATTAACAAAACATCAAATAAGACTCATTAATTTGAATTCTACTAATATCAACTTTGTTTTATTTTAAGGGGATATGATAAAATATAGCTTTATGCTCAATGCCAAATTTACTATGCAAATTTCTAGTATAATTAATTTACTTAAGAAAATCAACTGCTTTGAAGTACCCTCAAGGTCTTTAGAAGCACTGATTACATAAAAACAATAATTATTCTTCTACTTCAAGAAATAACTGTGTTCTCTATAAACAACTATCAGTCTACAGTTGGTTAATAGTTTCAATTATAAATGTGTCTGTATGTAACAGCACTGCGTTTCTTGAAAAATATTAATTTTTCTTTCAGTACAGATCTTCTACTCAGATTATGCTCACTGGTAGATTTAGCCTATGGATTATTTCATTATATATTAAGCACCTGATCCATTCCAGGACTTGTGCTACTAGATTGGCTGCAAGAGAACCAAGTTCAGATCTATCCTCAAATGGCTCAGAGTCTAATTGAGTCATTTTAAGGTATGCAAAATAACTACACCACAAAAGTTGAAAATCCACAAGTTCCATGAGGGAGAGGTGCATGAGTTATTTGGGAGTCCAGAGGAGACAAAGCCTATATTAATTCCTTCTTTTCATTCATCTATTCTTGTAATTCTAGGATTTTAATTTCGGGAGTCATGCAGATTGAAAGAATAAGATATTCCCTACCCTTAAAAAGTGCAGTCTAAAACAAGGATGAGGAGATGAGACTGAGAACATGTGATGGAGATGGACTGACAATCAATTAGGGCGGAAAGTGGACACCCCTCTGCCTGCATGGAGTGCATCAGTTTCCTCAGCAGCAACAAGCTGTGTCCTGAGGAATAGATAGGCGTTTATTAGACAAAGAAGCCCCCTGCACTTCCTCCCTTAAAGAACAAGACATATGTGAAAGGAACTAGCATATAAGATACTAAAAAATTTAGTAGTTGATAAGTCTGAATGATAGGGAAATGAAGAGAGGGTGAGTTGGCAAATGAAGCTGGCAACAGATTATAAAATGTCTTAAATGTCATGATAAGGAGTGTTTAGTTTGTTCTGGGTTGTTATGCAACCAGAGCTGAGGACAATAAGACTGGAGGTGGTCCTGGGCTTCTGCCCAGCCACCTGGCAGTTACAGAGCTGCCTGTACCCAGCAAGCCATGAGCTCGAGCCATTAATCAGCACTTTTGCTGAAGTAGCCACAAACACCTGCCACTGGCTTTGGGGGTGAGGCCATCAGCTGAAAACCATGGAGGAGTAGCTGATACTGGTTTTAACTTCTCTGGATCATGGGATTAAACAGTCACCGAGCTCAAAGAACCATTCATTCCTATATTATACTCTACTTATTCAGATATTCAGATGTTACTCCTTTTTTACTGTCTACTTTCACTCGTGTTGCTAACCACCAAATGGAAAGGAGGACTCAAAATGTCAGTCACCTCACCCCTCCTTAGAGAAATCCCACTTCTCCCTGCCTGGACTTATACATTACCTTATCTCACCTCACAATGATATGGGCCTTGTTTAACTTAGTGTATACATTTTTACCCATAAAAATCATGTTTATTTGGCAACATGTAGTGATTCATGCCCTCTAAAAGTTTACAGTCTGAAAGATGAAATGTTGATATAAATAAGAATGAAGAGGGAACCTTAAGGAAGAAGTGGAATATTTGTTTATTTTAAATAGAAAAAGAAAAAGGGGATTGATATGTGGGGGATAAAGCATGGAAGGTTAGCCTGGGAAACCTGCCACCAAATGAAAATTGGAATAAGAACGGAACAAGCAAAATGCCAGAAAGGGAAAAAAGAAGATTATTCTTTTGCTTGTTTTTGCCTTAATTATGCTCTGCATTTTATTCCTACATGTTCTCTCTTGTTATTTTTATTGAAGATTATCATAACCAATAACTCCTCTTCAAAATGTTTCTTGTAAAATTTATGACACAGGAATAGACGTCCTTTGCTCTCTTGGGCAATCTATTATGTATAAGCAAAGTCTATTTGATGTGTGCTGGGTGTCACGGGTGCTGGCTTCCAATATTTTCCATGCAGGTGATTTTATAAACAGAGGCACCAACTGACGTAGTTCTATATTTCTGTGGATGTCATTTATTATTGCCGATGGGATGTTTTAGTAAAGAAAAACCTCTGGGGAGATTCTTAGCTGCCTTCTAAAAACGTCCATCTTATAGATGTTTTATAATTTCTCGAATTCATTTTGCTTCATAATTCTTGGAAAGACCAAAGAATATATTAAACATTATTATTACTATCCCTCCAATGACCACCAGGTGCTGGGTAATGTGAAACATTCTCATAGATACATAGAAAGGCAAAGTTCTTCCTTTATACACTGTCCTGAAACATAGAAGCATGGGACCTAGAGCATTTTTTAATAGCTTTTTAATTTCATGAGTTTATTTACCAGGTCTAGAAAGGGTAAGCCCTGGAGCAGGTTAAATTCTGGGCAAAAACTGGCAGGATATTTTATTAAGCTACTCATTTCTGTTTTGTTCTCATTGCTGTAGGAATGATGAAAGCTAATTTTTATTTTTCCCATCCCAAGAAGCTGCCACTTCCCATTCCCACACCCAGCATCCCAAGAGCTATGTGATTGTAAATGTGTCCATAGCATGGGGCTGCTAGATACATCATGTTGCATAACTTAATCTCAGTTGCATATTTGAATGCATATATGCAAGAGAGACAAACAGGCTCCAGGAATGGGAGAATGCATCAGTCAAAACTCACCCAGCACTATTGGTTCCCAAGCCTCAGGAAAGCTGGCTCTCTTCTACAAATCTGGGGGCAGTTTTGCTTTCTGGTCTCCTGGCACAAGCTTCCTTCAATTGCCCTGTATTCCTCAAACAAAGTCAATGTTAGGAGCAATTCCCTGGGTGTTTTGCACCCTCTTTTTGGCTCTGTAACCAAAACCAGTGGTGACCACCTTAGACTTTGGAACCTAGACTTGGAACATGAAGCTTTTAGAATAAGGGAAGGAGAAATATCTCTCCTTTATTTCTATAGTAGAGATGACAAAACGGATATCTCAATACATTATCCTGACACAAAATTAAGGATAAGGAACGCAAAGAGAAGAAATAAAGTCCTACCTAAACTATATACATATGCCACAATGAATATTAATAAACTACAATTCCATGCAACTGCATAGATGAATCTTACCAATATAATAAAGGTTTCACTGATCTAAATGCCCAGCAACATATAAAGCACTGTGATTGATTTAAAATAAAGAATAACTCTGACCATGAACCCTGTCTACATTTTTTGTGGAAATCAGACTGACGAATATGAAAATATTAGCAGATAATATGTAATAGGATATTAGGGGTGTTGTGTAGATTTTGAGTTGCCTGGGGAAGTTTTCAGGAAGTAAAGCTAAAGTATGAACCTTAATTACAGAAAAGAGATGATAAAGTTATCATTAATCTGCCATGAGTTGGTGAAAAGACTGGACCAGAGTTAGCAGATTATTGCCGGAGTAGTAAGATTAAATATGACATGAGTTTTGGGAATGGAAAAAATAAAGATTGAATGTACGAAACATTAAAACAAAATTGACCACACTTGTTGACAACCTGGAGCCAGGAGGTTAAGGAAGGTGATATCTATCCTAAAAGACTAGGAAAAAGTTAGGATCATTGAAAGAAACTGGGAAGAGGAGCAGCCAGTAGAAAAAAGTGATGGACTCAATTTCAGTTGGGTACAGTTGGCACAATTTCGAATAAGAGATTGAGTTTAACAGTGACATTTTTTGTCCACAGGGGCATTTTGTGTACAGAAAAAAACTATAGTTACTTTAATTTGAAATTAATATTAAATTTATTAAAATTACAAAATTTAAAACATAGGTTTCCTTAAACCCTAAAATATTATTTTTATGTTTCTATTAAGTCATATAAAACAGAACAATTTTCTTCAAGATATCCTTTGAATAATTTTTGGTATATTCAAGTTAAATAGTGTGAATCCCATTAAACAATGTTTCCTGTTTACAAGTTTTATTAAATCCCCTTAACCTTTAAATTTCATTTATAAATTTAATATAATTAATTTAATTTTTAAGCACTTCAAATGTCTGATATAACAGATTTAAGACTCTAACAAGCAAACCCTGCCAAATATGTAGACTCAAAGATCTAATAAAGTAAACTTTTTATGTCAAGCCCTTTTTTATATCTGAATACTTTTTAAAACCTAGATAAATTTTATTTTAACTTCAATTGTAAAATCACAAGTCTTACATTTCAAACTGGATTTCAAGGTTAATCTGTGGGGTTTTGAACATTGTTAAATTTTCTCACACATTATAAACACTTAAAATCAAATACAGAAATTATCTTGATAGCCATACCAGTGTTAATACTATGTATTTTATGCCATTTAAATTTTATCCTAACTTTTCCTATGGGTAAAGTCTACCTGCCCATTAAGGAAATAATTTGACTTTTGTGAATGATGTCAGATAATTATTAACTAGTACTGTTTGAATAGGACAGGGGTCCTGAAAGTCATGTTTCCAGAGTGATTCCACCTGGTTCACTGTGTACTTTTTTTTTAATTGACAATATTACTACTGAGGACTCAGATTCTCTGCCATTCAGGTAAGATGGTTTTTCCTGGATTCAAATTACCCCTTATATAAGTCTGCATTCCTACCAAGGTTGCAGCAAACATCCTTCACTGCTAGATTGAATCCTGCCTGTCTTTAGCTCTCACGACACTTAAAGGCCATTCTTATTCCTTTGCAGAGTGAAACCTATACTACTTGCATGATGATAGCCAATTGCCTCACAAACCCCTTTAAAGACCTTCTGAATTTTCTATTATTTCCTTATCTTTCCACATATTCTCTGTCTGCTTAGGCCTTAATTCTCAATACTTTAATATCATCTACTGGATTGAGCATACCTCACATACCATAATCTGACTCAACAGTCTCAAGACTATAGTCATGCTATTGACATATCTAGAGAGAGATTTGAGGCGGTCTTCATAAAATGTGAATGAAGCTCTCATCCACAGAAATCAGCTCATGTGGAAATGAACAGAGCAAATGATAGAGCCTTGAGCATGGCCAAACTTAAGGGACCAAGAGAAGGTAAGGGCAAGGGAAACAGAAAACCTGGTTAGGAATAAGGGAAAAACTTGAGGATCACACAAAGCCATTGAAACAAGACTGTAAAGAGTTTCAAGAAATGGAACATGAGGGACAGTTTCAAAGGTCAAGTGAGATTAGGATTGGGAAAAAATCTTCAGAATTGATTAGAAGGATCCAACTTGAGGACTGGTCTTGATTCAAGTCATGTTCCTGAAATTACTGCAAAGTTACTTCCTCAAAAAATAAATGATCAAATTGACTGAAAGTTGAATCCTTGAATGCATTCTAAAGTAATTAATTGATGTTGCTCAAGGTGGAAGGGTGTCCATAATTGTCTTTAAAAGCATATGACAAAGAGTGATCAGTTGTTCACAATGTTTTCCAAAGTGCTTAATGAAAGCAACTATTTATAAAGCACAAGTACACACAAAAAATTGCATTAAATATAAAGAAGAACATCCTGGGAGCTAATGGAGTATCTTAGATATCTTCAAGAAGAGCATAAGAAATCATTACAAATATATGTATGAATAGGTATATATGATCTGTTTAGTCAAATATAAAAGGGAAATGATAGTTATTTTAAAAGCCTAATAAGGCTTTTTATTTTTTATGAATTCTTACTTGTAAGTGGAATTGAGTAATGTATGTGTAGTGCCAACCAGAATCCCTAGCACATAAGAGGTGCTCAAATATAATATTACTCATTTGTCACCAGCTATAATATGCATGCATTCATTCATTCCAAAATCTATGTGCAGCTCCTGTCCTAGATGCTAGGGAAAAGTCATTAAACAGGACACTATACCAGCATTCATGAAGCTTACATTCTGATGCAAAAGACAGAAAAAAGTAAACAAATTTACAAATGAAATAATTATGATTTGGTAGTTGTTAATGAAGAAACCAAATAAGGGACAGAGATGGAGAACACCTGGGTTGGACACTGGGTGGTTACTTCAGGAAGATCTTTAAGAACATATCCTTGAGGATGTAATATTCAAATTGAGATCTAAATGATGAGAATGCAAGAGCCATTCTTAGAGGGATAGGAAGTGGTGTCCATGAAAAGGAAATAGCTTGTACAATGCTCCTGATACTAGAATGAAGTTGGAATTTTTCAGGAGCTAGTGTGGTGAAGGTATACTTAGCAAGGCAGAAAGAGGCCCAAGAAGTGATTCATGGCCCAAATCATGGAAGACCACAGTACAGAGTTTTGGATTTATTCTAGTTTGATGGGAAGTCAGAGAAAGGTTTTAAATCAGGGAATGAAATGATCAGATTTTATAAAAACACTGTGCCTTCTCTAAAGTGAATAGATTGGAAGAGGGCAAGAGTGGAAGCAAGAAGACTAAGAAGCTGTTGAAGTAATCATGGCAAAAGATGATGGTTACTGGTAAAAAGATGAGGAGATTGGAGATAAATTTTGGAGACAATATTGACAAGACCTGCTGAGAGATTGGAAATGATGAGGGAGAGGGGTGAGGAAAAGAAGTTTATGACATGGGCTATTGGGTGTCATAAACAGAGATAGCAAATAAATTCAGGAGTGAATCATGTCAGAGAGAGGTGTGTAATGGGTTAACTGAGATAGTATTTGAACCTGTTGAGGTTGAGTTGTCTATCAGACATTTAAGTGATATCAAAATAGAAGAAAGGTGTCCCATAGAGTTAGAGAAAATAACATTTACATAAAGTAATGAAGGCACCACAATTGTTTGTAGAGCAACATGTCAACATATGGAAAACTGGACACAAACTGCTTAAGAATCAAGAGTACTCAGAGGTAAACTTTCCTGAAATTAACCAGGGAGAAAAAAAATAAAAGCAAAGCTCCTGAATGTAGCCAGAGCACTATTGCCACTTTGAGGCTGGCTGATTTGTGGTAGTTTCAGGTTGCTCTTGGTGAATGACCACAGCCAATAGTGTTTTTATCCAAATATATATATTTCCACTCTTGGCTTCTGTTGAATTTTAACTTGCAGAACCCAGTATGAATTTTTAACTTCAGTACAACTCAATTTTTCTTTTGGGGACCAAAAACTCACATATTACAAGTTTATTTAACATATGGATTGCCTTCAGTCATTAGACATAAAAATTAAGTATGGCTACAAGTATGATTTGTGCCTTTGCTAAAGCCAGTCACTGAGGATAAAAGAGCAAATGTATTGAATTTGTCCAAGCTAGAGAGGCAAGTTATATTTTCATTTTTCTCAAAGGCTTTAAAGTCATTTCTTTCAACAAAATCAAGCAGCTATGCACTTTTAGTACCTTTTGCAGGACTTTTTATGAGTAGTTTTTTTTTAAGATCCATTAAGCCAACATTGTACTATTATATTTATATTTTAAATTGTGCTTTCCTTTTTATTTTTCATGCACAATTTGGTAAGTGAACACAAATTATTCAAATGCTATTTCCATCTTAAATCCTAATACTGAAAACTGGTTGGAGCTAAAAGAAATTCCATGAATTAGTAATGAGCACAGAGAAGTCATGACAAAGTAGGTCTAAGCTGACACTGAAACATGCACACATACTTAGGGACAAGGAAGTACAATATTCTTGTTATGAATGTAAGAGAGTTTGAACATTTCAGGTCATGTCTAGCTTGTGTTCTGCTTTTGGTGCTTTCTAGTAAATACCAACTATGGGTCATTCTCATGACATGCCAGAGAGTTAGGCACTGTCCTCATTTTACAGATGAAACTATTGGAACTTAGACTGATTAAGTACTCTGCCAAGAAAATGGCTGGATCAGAATTTAAATCCAGGTCTGCTTCCCTCTCTAGCTTTTTTTCCTACTCTGTATCACCAGAACAGCTGAAAGAAGTGGATCTAGCTCCCAAGGAGGATGAAGAACGGTGCTACTGTTACAGCTTTTAAAAGCCCAGCACCATTTCTTGCTGCACCCCTAGTGGGATTTGGGATTTCCCTGTCTCCAGCCCCTGTTGGTGACCCTAGCAGCCTGGGAGAGCACCTCTGCTGAGGTTTAGGAGGGGCTAGCTAATAAGGTGGGGGGCAGACATCTGTTGATTTCCAAAGTACCAATTGTTAGAAGTTAATGAAGGACCAGTTCAAGCAAAATGAGAAGGCGGCACAGACTCCAGGAAACAAAGAAGGTCCCCTTGGCCTTGGACCATTCAAGAATCCAGGAACTTATGTGGTCAGTCCTTGGAGCAGCCTCTGCTGTTGCTCTATGCCCAGATCTGTTTGCATATTCAGAGGTGGACAACCCCACTGGTGGCTTTACTCCTTCGGTACCAAACCCAATGAAGGGGAATCATCGAAGTTTCTCTAAGCAACAGTATTGGGTGCAGTTTCTTAGAGTCACCTAGACAGCCAACTCCTGCTGAGGTTTTGCCACCCCCTAGTACTGCATTTAGGAAGGCTGACATCTTGGCCACTCAGAAAACCTGAAACCCATGTCCCCTTCCCAGGCCTCCTTTCTGGTTAGCGCCATCCTTTTCACCCCTATCAGATGATGCAGTTTCATTTTCTTATGGCCCTAGCCAAAGATGAAAACTTGTCATATTAGACTAGCTTTGAGCAGTAAGTAGACATGACACCCCCACTGACAAACACACATACACACACACACACACACATTGGGTTTGGGGGAAAAAAAAAAGCTATATATGCTTACAAATTGGAGGGGTTGTATAAGGATGGAACTCATGCCCCTCTTAAAAAACACGGGACATCTGGCAATATTAGGCCCCCAGACATGCATGGTGTAATCAGCTGGAGCTGAATTGGGTCAGCTTTCCTTAGGTGAGGCAGACGCTCCCAAGTTATGACCCCTACAACTCCCTATTGTCTTACAACCAAAGGGCTTTACTTATTTTTTCATGCCAGGCCCTTGTATGTATTTGAGTTTGCAACCTCTGCCCTAGACATTTCTTTCTTTTTTTTTCTTTTTAACATATTTTTTATTTTTTTAAAGTTACTTAGATTACATAAATGTTACATAAAAATAAAGGAGATTCCCATATACCCCGCTCCCTATACCTCCCATATTTTCCCATATTAACAACATGCTTCATTAGTGTGGTACATTCATTACAATTGATAAGCACATTTTGGAGCATTGCCACTAAACATGGTTTATAGTTTACACTCTCTCTCACAAAATATTGTAGGTTATGGCAAGATATATAATGGCCTATATCTATAGTTGCAGTGTCATTCAGGACAATTCCCAAGTCCTGAAAATGCCCCCATATTACACCTATTTTTCCCTCTCCCAGCCCTCAGAACCTCCAGTGGCCATGCCTCCACATCAAAAATATAAGTTCTTATATTGCTACAATCACAATAAGTCTATAGTAGAATACCAGTAAGTCTACTTGGGTATATAGTTCATTCCCCAATCCTGAGAATTCTGGGATGGTGATGCCCACTGCACCTCTAATTGAGGGGGGGGGACCTTCAATCTCATGGGGCAGATGGATGGGACTCTCTTGCTTGCAGCTGTAGACTGTCTCAGTTCCTTGGGATGGTCGTTGTCCATCATCATCTCCTTGTTATTTATCCTTGGTGAGTACAGTGAATTGGAGAGTATGTGTTGCAACTCCATTGAGATTCAGGGCCCAGCTGGTACATGGACAGCTCAAACATTTAAGTCAACTCTAGTACTAACTAAAGGTTCAAATGTCAGGGTCAGAAGAGCTATGTGTAGGGAAAACACAACTGAGTCCAACTCTGTCACCCTGGGGAGCATAAATTCCAAAGTAGGGTCCACTTCAGCAAGGCACCAAACTCCTGAGATATCTGCCCTGCCTATGGTGTCTGGATGCCTCCAGAGCCCTCAGGAGCCCTGGTATTTGAGGTAGTATTTACTTTGACAGTCAATGAGATCCTGCAGAGACGTGCATAAGCGTAACCTCTGGAGTGACCTCCCAACTCACTTTGAAGTCTCAGCCATATAAACTCATTTGTCTTTACCTTTTCCCCCTTTTGGTCAAGGTCTTTCTCCAGTTGCATTGCCAGTTGGTACTTGGTTTTAATCCCTCAGTGCCAGGAAGGCTCATCCCCAGGACTCATATCCCACACTGGGGGAAGGTAATGCATTTATCTGCTGAGTTTGGCTTAGATAGAGGCCACATTTGAGCAACAAGGAGGATCCCGGGAGGCAACTCTTAGGCACCCTATAATACTAGGCTAAGTTTCAATTTCAGAAGTAAAGTTTCATTAGTACAGTCATCAATATCAAGGGCCTGTCAATGGACCATCCTCCTTCACTAGTAACTGCCCCTGTACTCAGGGGACTCTTGATGTTCCATTAGAGAATGTGGCAGAACTCCCCAGGATGGGAATTTCATATTCTTTCGGTTATTGTGTGAATTTCCACCCACCATGACAATGCCCTATGCACACTTGAACACATTTTTATGCCTTATATGTATAGCCCAGGTAAATCTCCTCCTATGTATCCCCTATCATTGACATCCCACACCAATAATTCTCCCCTGTCATAGTTGTGACCCTTATGTGATCCCAAAATTCTTCAAAAATGAAGCCAAGAAAATAACCAAATACAATTAATATGAAAATGAAATAATAATGATAGTTTTAAAAATAAGAAATAAAATACAAAATTTTTAAAAAAATTAAACAATTTAAAAATTTGGAATAATAAAAAATAATTTAAAAATTGTTTAGGGCCCTGCTAGATAGCTCAGTGGATAAGAGCGCGCTGGTGTACCACATGGGAGGCCCAGGGTTCGGTTCCCGGGGACCTCTCCGAGTGGGCAGACGGTCTTGAGAAAGGCAAGCCGCTGTGGGCGGGGCAAAGCCACCGTGGGCAAGGCAAAAAGCCGCCACGGGCAGGGCAGAACCCCACGGGCATGGCAAAGTCACCCGTAAAAGTGGAGCTGCTGCCTGCAAAGTGCAGAAGCTGGGCAGCCAGCAAAAAAACATGGAGGACTGCTGCCTGCAAAACATGGAGCGGAGCCGCCCCTGAAAACAAAATGGAGCCACCCACGAATGGAGCGAGCCGCCACCGCGGAGGGCCGACTCAGCGCATCGCCGCAAAGACGGGGGTAGACAAGAAGCAGACATAGAAAAACACAGAAGAATGGACACACAGCAAGAGCAAGCAGAAGGGGGGATATGTAACAAATAAAAATAAATAAATAAATAAATCTTTTAAAAAAATTGTTTAAAAAATTTTTTTATATTATGTCTTTCATCACTGTAAGATCTTTTGTCTTATATTTTTAGTGGCATTTTTTTCTGTTTATTCCCCCAGTGTCTTACTTTTTTCATTTTATCTTCAAAGAAGTTTTAGTTTACAGAAAAGTCACATACAGAATATAAGGGATTCCCATATACCCAACATCCTCCCCCTTTTCCCCTTTCCCCTATTAATAACATTTTATATGTGGATGGTACATTTTTTTACAATTGATGTGCAAGTATTGAGACATAGCTATTAATCATTGTAAATGGCTTACATTATGGTTTACAATTTGGACCATACACTTTTATAAATTTTGATGAAATTTAACATGGCTTGTGTCCACCATTGCAAGATCATGTAGAACACGTCCATTGCCTCCAAAATGCCCAAGTTCCATCTATTCTATTCCCCCTCCCCTTCCCCTCAGGGCCCAAGGCAACCACCAGACTTCACACCTTGAAGAACAAGATTCATACTTACTTGCAACCACTTTGAGGGCTTGACATACTGCCCTGTACTACTCTGTTAGGCACTGCCTATGCTCTCAAGAGACTCCCGCCTCTCTATTTCAGAACATAGCAGGACTCCCCATAATGGGAGTCTGA
>PVKH010014872.1:0-16312 GCA_004027955.1 Chaetophractus vellerosus
TTTGAACACAACTATATATTGAGTTTTGTTGGCAATCTGTATCAAAATGCCTTGTACTCTGCTTTCCATTTTTAAATAAATTTAATCTCATTTTAAATCTACTATGAATGCTCACAGAGGGAAATTATTTTTCGTAAAGCAAAAAACCTCTTAATGTGAAGTAATCTCAGTGTAATTTTCTGTTTGGTTAAATTAGTTTTCATTTCTGGTATTGTTAATTTCATTATTCTGGCACTGGCTATTTTATTGATAAAATCTTTTACTAAATAAATACAAATGTGTATATATATGGTAGATGCAGTTTAAGACAGTTTAATTTACCAATTATTTTCTGTTGTGCCTCATGTTTTTTACTGAAGCAGAAGCTGGAGTGGTGTATACAACATTCTACAATTTGAGTAGAAAATGGCCTGCCTTCTCATTTTAGGTCCCAGAAGTCACGCAGGAAAGCTTTTATGTATTTATATTCATCTTAGGACGTGAAGGGCAAAGGAAATCTAAGAAGTATTATTGCAATCATTTAAAATAAGTGAAAAGTCAAGAAACATGACCCTAATTTCTAGACCCTAGAGGAGGTCCCTGCCACCTTTAATGAAAAAGAAATATCAGGCATCGAGAGCTGTCTCTGGGTGATCCAGGTAGCACAGCAATTCAATAGCTTTTCTTTCCTGAGGCTGGTCTTCAGTTGTAAGTAGGGATACTCTGGGCTTCTTTCTTATTGGTGATAACCACCACTTTTTAGACACTTATTTTGTTAAGCCATTACACAGATTCTCTCTGTGATTCTTAAGTAACTGTGAGGTAGGTATTACTATCCCATTTTCCAGTCAAGGACACTAAGGTCTAGAAGTTCAGTAAACTGCATGAGATAACACGGGTAGAGAGTTCTAAAGATGGGCATCAAATGCAGATTGTCTAACAGTATCCCCTGAGCCATGGTGCTGTACTGCTATATGGGCTTTGAGCAGCAGAACGGCAGAGCGTGCTCAATAAATAGGTGCCATGGTTGGTAGGAGCACTGTCGGTGCTGCCAGTCCTGGCTGGCAGGACAGTGAGGAGGCTGAGGGCCTGGATGCCCAGCCCAGGCTTCTAGTCCCTGCACCTACCACCATTCACTGGTTGTTTGGCACAAGTTACTCAATGTCTTTAGGCGCAGTTTCTTCATCTCTAGGCTAGAGGTGATAAAAGGCCGTGCTTAAGGCCGCACCTAACACTTTAGATGCATGATCTCCCACACTTTGTAAACGATAGCCGTATTTACCATCCATGATGAAAAGGAGGGGAAGGAAAGGAATACACTCCCACCCCCAGAATGACCCACAAGCTCTAGTGGCCACTGTTCATTGTACTCCCCGGTATTTACTCAGTACCACTTAAAATGGGTTTGAATGAAAATTTATGGAGAATTTGTGATCATGTTAGTGTGGGCACCAAAAGTATATGGCAGTCCCATGGAAACAAAGTTATATTGCTGTATGTGTGTGTGCTGTGGAGGGAGGGGGGTAAAACTCAAAAACATAGACCTGGAATATATTTTTATTTAAATGCATCAGTAGAGAAAAAGATCAACTTCATTTTTACAGCATTTAACATTTAACATTAAATGTATGGCATTGCTACCTACCTCATTGCGCAAGAGCCCCGGGTCCCGGGGTTTCTCAGAGCTCATGCGTAACGGCGATTAAGCACAAAGCAGCCAGTCCCTAAGTATGGCAGCGCCCTTTCATCAGAATTTCCTTGCTTTCATGGGAGTTTTTCTCAACCTGGATATTATAGTAATGTAGGCCTTTCTTTGTGTTTGTTTTGGAACACGGTTTATGTCAATCTGCCATGGTGTTAATAAATTGTAGGATTTGCAAAGGAAATACACTGGGACTGAAAAGTAAGAAGGCACATATTTTTGCCCACTAGCAACTACTATTGCTTTCAAAGCACAGACTTAGAATCTCAGGAGTGGATGAATTTGTTATAAAATTAACATGTAATGTCATGTTACAGACAGTGTATTCCTCAACAAACTGTTTCAAAAACAAAACAAAAAACAGATCAGTAACATGTGCCGTAAATTGAGAGAAGAGAGAACTTTAAAGTAAGGTTTTAATGTTAAAGAACAACAACAGCAAACTGCAGTAAACAAATGACTGAAATGGGCTGGACTTCAGGTACTACGAATATGTAAAACCCAACGGCCTCCACTACCTCCTGCTCTGATCCCAGGCTACAGTGGACCCTTTTCCTAGAATACTGACTCAACAGTGAAAGGTTTCCTAAATCTGTAAGCATGTTTGTGTTGGCCTTTCTAAGAGCAACTTTGCATTACATGTAGCATTTTGCTTTTAACAGACTTCTTTTGTTTTTAGGTTTTAATGTACTTGTTGCTAATATTCATCGATTGATGTTTAGCCAAGTGATGTTGAAGTCTGTAACTATAGTGAACTATCATAATTTCAAAGTGGCCAGAAATTGGGATGATTCTAAAGTGGTTTTAAAAAATGGATCATTGGCCAGAAATTAAAATCGTCTTTGGATTTTTCAATCAAAATATGCTTTGAAAACTAATATGTTATTTATTGAGAGCATTCTGTAATATGAGAAAACCTTGAGAAAATTTCTATAAATCACGTAATTTTTTTTTGTTGTTATCCCAGCATGGCTTTGTGATACCAGATGACAATGCATAGTAGTGTGTCTTAATTGGCTCTCGGGAATTACTATCAAAAGAGAGGTAAATTTTGAATCTTTTTTCTAGTGAATTTCCATTTTACTCCTAACTGGACATGCTACATCCAATTTAATTGTAAGTTCATCCATTCACTCATTTTAAAATATTATGTAATTCGTCAGACCTGGACATCAGGTCACAGAAAATCATCAAAGAATAATGATTTGCTGAAGATAATATGCTAATTGTTCTGTCATACATACTATATGTAGTAGGACATGAACAGAAAAGGAGAACATTGATGAGTTTGATCTAAATTTATTCCATCATTGCCAGTAGTTGAAATTATTTAATGTGATTGTAGAAATGAACCCACTAAACTGAGCCTAATATAAAATAAATCAATATGAAAAGGGATTTTAAATTTTATATGTGACCACAAAATTCTTGGGAAGAGAATGTTCTTTTCAAATACTCAAATATCAAATATTATGGCTTTATCTTAAAGAATAGCTAAATTCTTTTCTTTTTTAAAAAATTCTAATAAGCTGTTTCAAAACCAGCCTCTTATCCTTAAGCACCTTTGATCCAAAAGGATCACAAACTTAAATAAAATTACATCTGCCCTCAAGCTATTTCTAGATAGGGAAGACACATCTCTTCCAAGAACCCATAGCCAACAGTTTGAAACTGTTCAGAAGAATTCATTAAATAAAAAAGGGGGGTAGGAAAGAAACAAAGAAAAAAACAAAAACAAAAACAAAAAAAAAAGAAAAAGGGAAAAAAAGTGGGGGATCACATCTTCAGTGTGAAGAAAGATTTTTCAGTTTGGAAAAAATCAGGAAAGTGCTATTTTTAAGAGGATAAAAAGAAAAGCATATTTAATTTCCATTCAATTTTTAGACTTTCTATGAAATATTTGGTGTTGAGTTTCTGACAGTAGAAACATCTTTGTGGATGTGAACACACCTGTTCAGGAAAAGTGAAACAAAACTTGAACCAATTTCCCTCCACACACAGGTCACCACACATCTGTCCTGAGTTATCAATTAGTAGTAGCCTAGATGGGGTTCAAGCAGTGACCTGACGTTGCAAATGCCACCAATCTCCTCTGTCTTACCCAATGTAAGGCTTTTCCCTGTGTCACCATCAAAACTTCTGTTTAAATCTCCAGGGATTTGGATGATCACATTGACTCCACAGCATTAATAATGCATTTGTACCAGCATTTCTCTGTACATCACCCTGGGGCTGATCTTAGTTAGGCTTTTTGTGACCACAGTAATGTGACTAGTTCCACCAAAATGACTTACCCAAGAGTTTGAGTAGTTCCTTAATTGCATAAGTGATCACTCTAAAGGCAGTGTCCCCTTGTCCGAGGAGATTTTTTGTTTCTTTTTTTTTGTTTTGTTTTGTTTTGTTTTTATTGAATGCCAATGCATATAAAACTCCTTGGCAAAAACAAAACAATAAACCAGGTCAACTTCTTCCTCTGTGAAGAGTTAATTATTAGAGGCACTACTAAGTAAGACAACATCAATTATCAACATTGTCATGTACTCTAGTATCCCAGCTTGTTTGGGTGTGTACATCAAAACTAATCCCTGCCATGGCCATAGCACTCATCTACTGCCGATACAACGGCACCAGTTTACCACAAAGTGGTTGTGTGACTTTGAGCAATCTGCCTAATCTTCTGAGATCTCTGTGTCCTCATCTTTGAAGTCAGAGGATTGGACTAAATGATTCCTTAGGTCCTTTCTAGATCTAAAACTGTGAAATAGGGAGTAGTAGAGTCTCCAGTTGTTTCCAAAAGAATTATAGTGGAGAGAAGTGATCAGTGTGACTGAGGCCCTGGATAAACTACTCTAGATTTGCCCAGGCTCAGAGAATGTGGGGCTTGCTTTGCTTTATTCTGCATTTTCCCCCTTTTTAATGATACAGACACCCAGTCAATCAGCACCCCCCAATGTATGGGACCCACCATGCTGACAAATAGATGCAATTTCCTTTTCATATGTTCATTAGCACTTGGCTACAACAAAAGCTTCAACAACTCAGCAAGTAGTGAGACTTCATGACAGGATAATGTCTTGAGTATGTAAGGGTAACAGGGCCAGAAGTTTCAGAGTTCCAGGGTTGAAGGTGAAGACATGCCATGACCTTGAAGTGGGCAGTGCTTGGTGTGCTGGGAGAGGGAGAACATTATGGAACTTAGTGTAGGAAGAGGAGGTCGGAGGAAGGAATGAGGTGTCAATTGAGGGTCTCTGTTGATGTGGGAGAATAGTAGGTATCAGATAATGTCAGGTTTTTGGCTTTTACTCTGAGTGAATGGGGAATCACTAGAGTGTTTTGAACAGAAGAGTAAAAAGATCTGACTTCAACTTTTTTAGCAGGGTCCTAGCAGCTGTGTTGAGAATAGACTACAAGGGGCCAAGGTGAAAGCAAGGATTTAGAGTAGAACCCTGAATTCTGATTCCAGCTCTGAGGTGAAGTGCTTTGTACCTGTAGCCCAGTTATTTTACCACATGGAGCCTCAGTTTCTTCATCTGTAAAATGAGAAGGTCAAGAATATCTGGCATTCCTTTCAGTTCCAACTTTCAGTTTAATTTTTAGCAATTTCCACTATTAAATGGAAGCACTTTTACACATGGTGTTTCCAGAATTTACACCTTTCCCAGAATTTTAAAGTGCAAATTTTTGAAGCCCAGTACATTAGCAATGTAGGCCATTTAATGGGTCTGGTGAAAGGTTGTAAATTGTGGAAAATATCAAATTGTGGTAATGTACATAGGAGAGCTCTCCCTATGCCATTTACATTACCATTGTAAATGGTAATTCATGAAAATGGTAACCACAACTAAAGATTATTTGAAATACATACGCGTACACGTTATACCTTGGGAAATGCACAAGGGATTCAGATGACCATATTTAAAAAGGATAATTATACTTAGAATTAGCATAGAAGAGGCCAAACACCAGGTGTCCTGAAGTCAGAGGATGGAATACAAAATATAGACCTCTAGTAGTTACTATTATAAATATTATAATAATTACACAAGTGTTGTTGTAGGGAATTTGTAACTTTTTAAACTTAAAAAGAAGGACCTTAGTTAAAAAGTACCCATAATTCACTCTCAAAAGTAGAATATTCCCAGGTATCCTCAGTGGATTTATTTTTTGTTTTTGGCAGTTGAACAAATACACTCGCTTAGCAAAACAGTCTTTTGGGCTGTAAGCTTAGCTAGCCAAGAACTGTCTGCATTTCTATATGCATAAAATCTACAGAAGTTAATTTCGTTGTGGATAGAGCAAACTAGATGTGAAGAATTAAAAAAGGAAAGAGGGTAACGCTTGATCATTTTACTGGCACATGTAAGGATTTCTGTGCTCTGTGCTCCCTTGAGAGAAATCCCATGGTGCCAATTAACCTAACTTATTCCAAAACAATTCTCTGTTTGGAAAGAATAATTTTCATTGTGGGTGTTCCTAGAAATCGTATGCCTCATCCCCTGTTATTACTGAGTTGTGTGCTGTGCAATTGGAAGTACCAGCTTCGCTTCCATGCACTGTATAGATCAGAGCTGTATCCCACACACAGTGTCAGATAATCTGTTTTAACTTTGTCCATTTCACACATATTTTAACTTTTAGCAATTAAATGTGGAAAAGTCATCTCTACCGAATATTAAAGCTACTATTTCATCTCAAAATTATTAAAAACACCAAAAGCAGGAGATTTGTTTTCATCAGGAAATCATTTTTCTTGCAAAAGTAAAAAAAAAAATAAACTTTCTGGTTGAAGTGGCATTTCCGTTTTTCTTCAAAATAATGTGAATGCGTTTTTCCTCCTAATGCGTTTTTCCTTTACTAATTTGTAAATGCATTCTCCTTTCTGTTAGGCTGCATTATCTGTTTGGATTTCTGCAGTAATTTTTTTTAAAAGACCTAATAAATCAATTAACCAATATTCATTCTAAGATTTAATTTGGTGAATAGAATATATGTGCTTTTCATCAGGGCACACATCTTTTTTAAGTCTGAAACCACCACACACAAAGAATTTAATTCTGACAGACATTTGTTCTCAGCATAAATACTTTAGGGCCGATAGTTGTCCCCACTTAATCATGCTTCTTAAAAGTGAATTCCAGAAGACTTGAGGCCCCAAATGACCCCTGTAAGGTGAGTTGTCAGTAAATTACTTTTATGATGTGCCCTGGGGAAGCAGGTCTGCTAGAGACTTGGTGGGGAGGTGGCCCCCTCTTGCCTATAGGGAGATGACCTTTAACTTTATCTAACCTTTGCATTTCTAATTCTAAATTTCTGGGAGGCATTTGGTCACATTGTTGGTTATCATAGTAAAACAGAGAACTCTCCTGTGCCCACAAGACAGTGTTAACCACACATTTGTTGTTTCACAACCAGATGAAGCATACCAGTAAGCTTTTTATTTCTACAATTCAATTTTGAAGACCAAACATTTAATGAATTGAAAATAAATGAGTTCAAAACAGATTCATTATTAAATTATGACAGCCTTGGGTGACATTTGGAAAACACTAGAAATGGAATCCCTGTAATTTTGCTAATTTGAATTTATTGTGGTACTTGAAAATTTATGAGTCATTTGAGATGACTGAAGATTTTACGTCAGAATACATGTATTTTTTTCACAAAATATTTAATTACTGAAAAAAAAATCTTGTCAGATTCCTTGTTGTCCCCATTATGCAAAAGCTGTTGTGCTTTTTGTGGATAATATACATTGACATGATCAAACATAGGAACTTAGATTTAGTTTGAATGAAAAAAGTATAGCCATATTTGGTTCTGTATACTGACAACATTGAGAAATAATACTGTTTTTACGTAATAAGTGATCATTAATCTTCCATTAGTATTTCTGTATCAAATATTTAATGTCAAGGCTTTACTTAGGTAGACCAAGATGTCTATCTTTTAGCTTTGTGATGTCTAATTTTCTGCTTTTCCCTTTAGTTTTACTGGATGCATCAGTATTTTTAATTCTTTCCTAAAGAATAGTAGTCACAGCTCAGTTTTATTGTATAATATATGATAGATATCTATCTATCTCTTACCATATGGCTGAAAGAAAGAGTGAAGATATGCTTTTCAAAAAATTATGCACCTCATTTTTTAATCAGACAACTTTTAGGTATATAAATGCACAGACTAAATGTAAAATACTTCTATAATCTCTTTGATTTAGACTTCAGATTTTAGCATAAGCAAAAGCTGAGCAGTCTACGATTGCATGTGTTATCATTGGCTCTTTTGAAGAGATCAATGATAAGCAATCATAAAAGAAATTAGTGTAATGTCAGTAATTTTTCAGTGGGGGAAGGAAAGATATCAGCAAATTCTTTCCTGTAAACTGAAGGCTCTGGCTCAAGAGTGTATGTAAACAAGTTGTAAGTTTTAAATATAACTTAAATGCCACCCAGGAGAGGAACCCAATGCTAAAAGAGCTGTCAACAGACAGAGAGCAATCTTTAAATGATGAAGAAAATATTACATTGATGAACTAATTTGGGGAGTACAAAGGCATATGCTTGCAAAAATTTAAGCACAGAATGCCCTCTTCTCTCAGTCCCTTAACCCCAATTGTTTATCTTTGGATCTGAGGGAGATAATAATAGAAAGCAGAATATAAACTTAATTTAATGATAACCATAAGAAGATTTAATTTGAAAATATGCCACCAAACTCACTATTAAGAAACAAGTTTGGAAACAACGGCTAGAATAAAGTAGATTAAGCATTAAGAAACTAATGTCCAAACTCCATTAGACTTATTTTAATCTTGTCAGAATCATTTGCCATCAGGTGCTTAGATATGATCCTGCTTAGATAACAGTGGGTGTTTTTTGTTGTTTAGTTTTGTCTGTGTGAAAGTGCCTTGATAGTTTAACCACTTACAGCACATTCCACATTATCATTCCCTGGAGACCAGCTGTTCAGTGACCATTAAACATCGCGTTCAGCGATTCATTCACTCATTTAGAAGCAGTTATTAAAGTTACTATGTAGGAGCAGGTGTAGCTCAGTGGTTGAGTGTGAACTTCACATGTACGAGGTCCCAGGTTCATTCCCCGGTACCTCATTAGGAAAAAAAAAAAAACAGTCGATATGTAATATGTACTGAACTGGGCCCGACCCAAAGCTAGGACTTGCAGTCTGGAAGGTAGTGCCTCACAGGAAAACCACAGTGCTGTTACAGAAAGGCAGCAGGGATGTTGGGCAGGAAAAACCGCAGGGATACAAGGGACTCAAATCTAATGGGGGAGAGGAAATAGAAGCAGAAAAATGATAAGTGACCTGTTACATGTGTAATCATCATTTAAGCAAAGTGGGAGCTCCCAGAGGAAAGAACAGGTCACTCATCCATCTGGGGATGGTAGCGCCTCACGTAGGAAATGACTCTTAAAGGAAACATGCAGAGAAGAAGAAAGAGCTCTTCACATGTAGGAAACATAGTGAAGGGATTGCAATCCAGCTGAGGCCAGAGAGGTTACCTATAAAGGGTCCTATGCACTCGGCCAGGGATTCTGAGTTTCATCCTGTGGTGGACAGCAAGGACAGTTAAGGCCAGCCCCTTACAGTGTTGTGTTCGGCTCCTTCGGGAAAACATTTCTTTAGCTGCTATGACTACCCGACTTCCCCTTCTAGGGGATCTGGAAGTCTCCTTGGCTGCAGGGCAAGGCAGCTTAAGAACTGAATCTAAAAAGAACTGAAAAATGGTTGCAAGGGGAGAAGAGTCTAGGAAAAAAACAGAAAGCCAATTCAAACTGGCTTAAGCAAAACAAAACAAAGCAACTCCTGGCTTGGCTTTTTCTGTGTTGGCTTCATTCTTGGGCAGGCTTTCTCCCTGCGGTACAGATGATAGCAGCCCCAGGCTTACATCTTACCAATTTAGCAAGTCCAGTGGAATGAGAGCTGCTTTTCTCCAGGGGTTCCAACAGAAGTTCTATAACTGATGCCCCTGGCTTGGGCCCCAGGTCCACCCTGGGGCCACTCATGGGTCCTGGGACATGCATTAGCAAAACTGGCCAAGCCTGGGTCTTATGCCTTCTCAGGAGCCAGGGGTCGAGTTAGCCTAATCCAAAGAGCATCAAATCCAAGAGTGGAAGAAGTAACTTCCCAAAGTAAAATTGGAATGTTGTTACCAGAGGAAGAGGGAATAGATGCAGTCTGGTCTAAGCAACAGACATGCATGGCTCATTGGAAAAACAAGACCATTCTTCATCAGGGCCCCTGGCTCTTAATATTCAGTCGTGCCTTCCTTCCTTTTTACTGAGCATCCCCAGGTGACATATTTTTGTATCATTCAAGGGTGGTAAAGCTTTCTGTTAGTATAATAAACCTAATTATGTGATGCTTTTTAAGTGTTTGCATAACACTAATTTCTTACTTATATCAACGTTACTTTTTTAAAGATATGTCGACCCAGATACCTAAAATTTGATGAACCGATAAAATAAGCATCAGGAAGCATTCCTAAATCACCAAAGCAATGGGGTCAAAAGGATTGACTTAATAACATTTCAGCTGCAGAAAATGGCCCATCTCCAGAACTGGATAGCTGAGGCCCTGTAAGAAATGCATCTACGTAACCCACAGTTCTCTCCTTGTTTTGGAAGGCTTTTATAAAATTTCTCTTTCAATTCTGTCCATTAAGAATTGTCTCCAAAATGCTTAAGTAGGAAATGTGAAACATTTAATGATAATAAGGTTTAGATTTTGTCACATATAATTTTGGAATATTTTGTACCCTATGGCTCTAAAGTTCTCATTTTCTTTCCAACGATGTTGAGTTCCAATATGTGCAATTTAATTAACTTTGGTAAATAAATGTGGCATGTTTTCATTTGTCTTTAGTCATAAGAATATGATTAATATGCTGTGGAATACTTAAAGAATAATATTGTCATGTTTTTACACTTTGAAATGTGCAAGAAATTTCTGAATATGCTCATGAGTCTGTTATTATTGCTAGGTATTTAATATGCATATTAAAATCTGTTCTTGTTTATTCACTTAAATGAAAACAAGAGAAAATTTGAAATGCAGCAATCCTCACTCTGTACAAGAATGTGTGCACTTTCATCTCTAACAGAAAAATCTTTAAATTCGTCATTTGTTTTCTCATTGAAAGCCTTTGCCACATTGAAACATATTCTTCAAATTAGTACTAACTATGTACAATATGCAATAAAAAGTTAATTTCTTTTTAATGAAAAGAAAACTAGTTTGTGTTTACATGTCTGAGTTAAATAGGAATAGTATTGCTTACATATATAACATAGACTTTGCCCTTGGACCTCGCTGCCTAAAAACATGCCTATTTACTCACTACCCCACACTAAAAAATTTACTTGTATTCCTTAGCATATTTTATACCATTGTTTCCTTGTCGTAGCCATTCCTTCTAAAAAGAATGTTTAATTTGCTCTTGTAGAAAGTTGAATTGGCTTGACCCTCCGCTTTATTTCACCACCTTGACCCCTTGTCATACAATTCTTTCTTATACTTGATTTTGTCAAATGATGGGAAGGCATTTTTCTTGTAACTGGCTTTTCCTCCATGGAAGCTCCAGGTAGGGTGCAGCCAGAGGACTGTTAACAGAAGATGGTTATAAAGCTACTTTCTGTCTGATCAAAAAGCTGACAGAGCTGTGGAATTCAGCTCAGAGGAATAAATCTGTTTTTCAAAAGGTTTCTAGGTAGGAACTTATCATTTAATTGCTTTGTAGATCTGCAAAAATATGTCTCAGCTATAGGTATGCCATCCATCCATTGACAAATGGAGGAGGTGGCTACTGGTGTGCCGTTCATTCATTGATGGATTCATTCAGTGAGCAAATGTTTATTCAACTTCTGATTGAGCCAGAAGAGTGGGGAAAGTCCAGAAGTTCTATCTTTAACTTGATGCTTTACTATGAATTAATTGTAAACATTCAGATAAAGACTTATAGTATTAAAAAGAGAGAAAGATGGAGGGAATGAGGGCTTATGAATTTGTTGTTTTCGAAGCGGGTTCAAAGGCCTCCCCATTTCCTTGTTCACTTGTATCATGTGAGGCTATCACATTGTTCACAGTATTGGCATGAAAAACATTAGCATGCATAAAATTACCATTTATTCATTATAGAGAGGGGCAACTTCTTGTTAAATGAATATGCTAACTAATAATTTAAGAGATACATGATGAAAATGACCAGTTTTCAAAGAATGAAAGTATCATAAAAAAAAAAAAACCCTACCAATGACCATTTACTCTTAGATGCAAAATTTGAAATTTTTTAGTGTTCAGGTCATCATTAGGAATATATCAAGTTCCCCATTCCTCACCATCCTTTAGGTGAAATACTATGTGACTAGGTAAGTCAGAATTCAGGGATTTTCAGGTTTGTAGTGAGTCAATTTGGTTCATACATTAACCATATTCCCTTATAATCCCAGTGGGTCTGGGATATCACCTCATAATAAACATATTAATATCTGCAGGAAAACAGCTGAGTATCCAGACTGAGTAAAATAGATAGAGTCATAGGTTCCTTTACAGCAGTTAGGGTCAGTTTTGCTGTCAAATAAATTTGCAGTAAACTTTAAAAACCTTTTTGCTTTTCAAAGCATTTTAGATTTATGAATTGCTTATAAGAGATTGTGGACGACTTATATCACCACACAGTGCTGTAGCATCCCATTTGTCTGCTGTTACATTTCTACATCAACTTTGGGAGACAGAGCTGGGGAAGCAAAATTAAGTAAAAAATGGCTTCTGAGCTGCAAAGAAAAGAGCTGTCACTGAATGCCACGTGTTTTAATAGTAAAATCATAAAACTTTTAGAAGTGGAAGGGGCCTTTGGGGTCATTTAACCTAAGTTTTTCATTGTACAGCTGAGGAAAATAATGTCTGGAGAGACAGAATAACATGTTTGAGGTCGGTTACCAATCGAGAGCCATGCTGATGCTGAATTATATGTAAAATTTAATCTTCATTATTTAACAAGCCTGATGCTTTGCTGTTGATCGTTTTCCCAGAATGTTCATACGTACAGAATGTGAATCGCAGATTAGAAATATGGGGGTGGGGGTGGGGGATAGAGGACACTCTAGAGATTGATTTACTGAGAAGTGGAAATGGATAGTAGAGTAGGAATCTGCAAGATCCGCAGGGCAGAAAAAACTTCATACCATAGCATGCCCTGTAGGCTAGCCAGCACAACTAATGGATTCATGTCAGGATGACAATGCTTGTCCTAGCTGTTCAGGTGCTCTTTACCAAATGAAATACAGTTGTTTTTCCATGGAAATAAAGTGAAAGTCTATATCGCACTGCTTTTTGCAAGCCCATTCACCTTGAGTTGGATTTATTTCTTTCAAAACATCCCCAAATATCAAAGTGAAAAAAGAGAACTATGTTCGCTTTCCCATGATATTTTAACTAAATGGGATTTTTTTAAAGGCACAATTTTGGGAAAAGAAGCATCAAACAGCAGCATCACTGTCATTGATGATTAGTTATTTTCCAGAAAACACAATCTCTTTGTGAAACAATACAGATGAGATCATTTTTAAAAAATGACACTAAGACATTAAGAAAAAGTTAAAATTGTGGTTACAGAGGTAAGGGTATGTGATATATAGTTGTTTGTTTGTTTGTTTTTTTAAAGATTTATTTATTTATTTAGCACTCCATGCTGGCCAGCTTGCCTTCACCAGGAGCCTCTGGGAAACAAACCCTGGACCTCCTGTACGGTAGAAGGAGTCCAATCGTTTGAGCCGCCTCCTCTTCCCTGATGTATAGTTTTAAAGATCACCAGTCAAATTTTTCTCAGCTTCATCTCTATTAAAATGCAAATGTCCCTGAGAAAGCTTACTCTTATCCTTTCTAGTCTTTTTAGTTTTATAAGAATGAATTTCAGATCTTTTCCCAAATTCAGGTTTTGATGGGGAGAAAGCTTGAGAATCTTTGGGTTTAGAGAGAAAGGCAAAACTCAGAAGGGTTTGGACACTAAAAACAAATACCTTATTTTATAATCTGGTCCACATTAGAGCTGTAACTTTCAGAATCAAGGTCTATTGTCAGTTAATAGGGTTTTTTGTTCTTGTTCGGGAATTTTGAAACCTTATTAATTTGCTTAGACTATTGATATGAAATATATTTCTCATTGTTTTCTTTTTAAAATAAAGAACGTTGGATCAGATTGGATAAAGATAAAATATTTTCTTAATCCCAGTTTTTGTTTAGAATAAATGACCAGAGTAAGCTATTTACTTTAGTCTTCATTTTATATAAGAAATAAAGAATAAGTATGATACATTTATGTTTCAGAATATACATTTTTAGCCACAGTTTTTAAAAAATCAGAGCTAATTACCTCATTTCCTCTTTTGTTTTAGTAATGTCAAGGAATTAACAAAATATCACCATGGTCATAGCAGTTGGTTCTTGGAAATAAATTTAAGATTATAGCAAAATAATTGAATTTGAAGCCTATAATAGATTATACTAATTGCTTCCACATATGTGGATATTATACAGTTATTGTGCCAGAGTAAAGTATACTTAAGACATACTGTGTGGTGATGCCTTAGATTATAGCTTGACAGACTACGCCTAGGGGCCAAATTGGCCTGTTGCCAGTTTTTATAAATAAAGTTTTATTGTAACATAGCCTTGCTATTCATTTACATGTCTATGGCTGCTTTTGTGCTACAATAGAAGAACTGAGTAGCTGCCACAAAGACTGACTATCCCACAAAACCTTAAATATTTGCTACCTGGCTCTTTAAGAAAAAGTTTGCTGACCTGATATTTAGATGGTCAATTACTTATTCTCAGTACACTCCTCTCTGAGAACTTCTGTTGCTTTAAATCTTTGAAGATACTAGAATATCATTTATGCAAGTTTCTTTTAACAAAATTAGGAGAATCCCAAAAAAGTTAGCGTATTTTTCTAAATGTGCAATTTAGTCCAATCTGAAAGAATTGTAATTTGTTTATGGTTTGTATTTCCTTAAGGCTTTGAATTTTTTAAGCTATCATTGCAAAGAACTATTTTTTAAGAGTTCCACATACGGGGCTTTTGAAAGGAAAGTGGCAGAGTTCCCATGGATTGCATTGTGTAACTTTCAACTCTAAATAACCTGTGTAGGATTTCCATGCCTGAATCTTGTATACACATCTCAAATCCCAATCCCATTGTCTTGGTCCATACCATTAAGAATACAGTATTGTCTATAACTGCAACCTTTTGCACTATACAAAGAGCCCAAGAATACTTAAGTGTTATATCCTTTACTATAACACTAACCGCTTTACACTCACATGTTCTTTCCTTGTGGGTCATAAGCTCCTGGAGGACAGGGACCATACAATGCCACCTTCCTACATGCCAGCCTTTACACCATTTGCTTTACAAAACTGAAATGTTCCTCTCTAAAAGTGGACTTTTAGTATTTTCCTTCTCTGAAGCTCAACAATTTAAATATACACTAGAGTAAGGGCAAGCATTTAATTTATCATCCCACTGGGCCACTTTTGAGAGTGAAAGGAGATTCTCTTAATAGTACTAGAACATAGACCAACACTGTGTCCAGGCAAACCCTAACTTTTATAGATTTTAAAATGACAAAATTACGTTAACTCTATACCGTGCCTGGTCATTAAATAACTCTTTATCATAAAATAGACATAAAAATAAATTTTGATGATGGCAACTAAATGACCAAAAACAAAAACGTTTTTTTTCATATTAAGAGAATTTCAGTTATCTGGGACTTAGTCTCTTGAGCTTGGTATAAGTAGCACTATGGCCACCTTGTCTACAAGGGAGGCTCCTTGTGTTGTCCTCCCAGTTCCATTGTACCTTTTCCTTTCCATCATCAAGAAAAGCAAGTGGCTGTCACGATCGACAATTGCCAATGAAAGAAGAAGAAAAAAAACAAGAGTAAGAAGAGGGCTGATCTAGAGGTTTGTCAGGATTAGGAAGCAAGATCTTGCACAAACCATCTTATTTCATTTTTCTTCCTTTTTAATCACTTTTTTAAAAAAGCAAAATCGGGTACACATCGATCTCACAATAACCTTTACTTATACAGTATAACTTGGGCACATTTTAAATTATGCAGTTCACTATGTTAAGCTAGGGCTTTCCAATCTACCCAAAGTTTCCAGTAAAGTTCTGTTTGACCTTTGTGTAAAAGACCACCTTTACTAGGTGACTTATTTTTGCTGCCCTCTTGGGTGGTCGAATGAGGCAGATTTCCCTGTTGAGCAGCATACAGCCCTCTTTTTTTGCCAGCTGAACTTTACACTGGGATGTGGCTTGGAGGAGCAGTTTCTCAATACTATAAACAACTGCTTTCTTGGAACAGCTTGTCGCTGAAGCATAAAGAGAGGTTACTCTTGGTTTCGCCTTGAGTAGCATATGAATTGGTTAAGGAAGTAAATGTGGCCTACCCACCAAATTATAGCGGGCATAATACATTCAAATTCAGTATCCACCCTGGAGGCTCTAAAAAGTATCATCATGACACAAAACTTAAAGAAGGGGATTTTTTAAGAGCCCGAGAATTAGAGAGAGGCAGTCTGGAGGGAAATGTTGCAAAGTTTTTT
>PVKH010014873.1:0-16312 GCA_004027955.1 Chaetophractus vellerosus
ATTTCTGCCCCTCCCCCCAATCCTCATTGTCTGCTCTCTATGTGTTCTGTGTCTGCTTGTCTTCTCTTTAGCCGGCACGGGGAACCAATCCTGGGACATTCTAGAGAGGGAGTGAGGAGCTCAAACTCTTGCATCACCTCAGCTCCCTGGTCTGCAGCGTCTCATCTCTCCTCTGTGTCTCTTTTTGTTGCATCATGTTGCTGTGCCAGCTCTCTGCATGGGCCAGCACTCCTGCATGGGCCAGCATGCCATATGGGCCAGCACTCCACATGGACCAGCACTCCTCGTGAGCCAGCTCTCCACTCAGGCCAGCTTGCCTTTCACCAGGAGGCCCTGGGAATTGAACCCTGGACCTCCTGTATAGTAGATGGGAGCCCAATCACTTGAGCCACATCCATTTCCCTTCCATTATTCTTTTATTCAACAGTTAACTTTAAAATTTAGATAGTTGGATTATTGGTTCTTCTCTAATAAAAAAAATATAGTAATTGTCAAATTCATATTTCCTACTTTTTCTGCCCATTTGAGTTTTTATTGTTATAAGATTTCAAAATATAATACCAAATAGTTCTTTGCCTGCTTCTGAAGTACCTGCTACCAAGATAGTTAAACATACAAACCTATTAGTTTGCCAGAAAAACCCATGTATGTATGTGTGAATATATGTGTGTGTTTATGTATATATGTATATTTATATATATAAATACTTATAAATGTATACTATATACTACTAATAAAATAATCACAATTAAAACTTACTACTTTACATACACTTCTAACTTAGAGCAATGTTTGATGGGGTCTTAGAGAAGCAAGATATGAGACATAATTCCTTACATTAATAATTCTATTTTTCCTCATCATTATTTCAGTTAATCATTTTTTTTCTGAACAATCTTGTAATGTGGGAATGGTAGTGAGATTTGAAGATAATAAAATCAAATCCAGATAGCCAAAGAGAAAACAAGCTGAAAAGTTTCAGAAAACTTACTTTGTTATTTAAAGCACAATTCTAAGTCAATCTATTTTTAGCTAAGTGATTGTTTATAATATTGAATATACAAAAAATATTTGACTGCTTTAAATTCTCCTAAAAATTAAAGCTTTATTTCTGTATTTTAAGCATTGGGCCTAATTAATTGTATTTTATTTATATTTCAGAAAAAAAATTATTCCAGGTTTTTTTCCTTTATTTATCATTTAAATGTCTGTCAGCCTTAAGTTCAAAGGACTGTTGGGGATTGAGTTACAATGAACAGAGAATATGAAAAATATTATTCACAGATAAGAGACATTTGCACATTGCCAAAGTTTCCTTGAAATATGTGTTTATATATATATATATAACAAAATGGCACCAATATTCTTCTTTCTCTGACATTGAGGTAGATATTTCACTAACATCAAGGAAGAAAGTCAAGTTCATTTCATGGTGCTTCCAGGAAGAACAAAAAAGTGTATTAGATGGCTTATATCTATCTCCCAGTCGTAGCTCTCACATCCATAGATTGCCCCGTTCTTTCCAATCCCACCCATTCTACTATCCCCAAATCTGCCACCATGTGCACATATCGCCCATCATTACTTGTTCTTTATTGAACTCCATTAGGGAGTAGCACTTGGTTATTGATATCTGCCTGCTTTGCCAGCATCTCTGGCAAATGATAAGCAGGCAACATTGAAAACTATAAAAGACCTTTTTAGTCCCCAATCTTGCTTCGGACTTTCAATATTATAGAAACAATGGGATAGAATGACTAAAGCCCTCCTTCAACATGCCCAATCTCCAGTAGGATCATGGGCAAATGATGTCTCTTAAAATCAACATTAATTATGGAAATTACTTCAAAGATTTGACAATATTTATTGAACTCCTTAAGTCTCATCACTGAGAAAATGAAATGTGTCATTCATTCAACTGCTGTGTACCAGGTGGTCCCCATTTACTGGGCATGCAACAGAGAACCTTACCAGAAGATCCCTGCTCTTACCCAGCTACATTTTCATGGGAGCAGAGGGCAGTCAATATATAAGATAACAAATAAGATAATTTCAGTCTTCCTAGCCACAGATTACACAGTGTAAAATTATTCATCTGTTAACTCAGTCATCAAATATTTTCTAAGAGTCTTTAATGTCCTAGTCACTATTCTAGTAGTTGTGAACAAACACAAAAATCCCAGTCTTTATCACTCTTATCTTCTAGTGGGAAGAAATAAAAAAGCCAAATAAACAAGTAAACTATTTCATAGGTTAGATTCTAATGAGTATTACGGAGAGAAAATAAGCAATAAATTGATAATGAATGCCAGACAGTGGAGGTAAGAGGTGCCAGGCTTCAACTTAAAACAGTGTAGTCAAGGAAATTCTGTGAATGTGTTATGTGAGCAAAGTTTTGAAAGATGTGAGGGAAAAAGCCATGGGAGTAATCTAGGGGCAAAGCCTATGTGATGCTTAGCTTGTTCCAGAATTAGTAAGAAATCCGTTATGACCACAAGGAACAATCAAGAGGAATCTTAGTAGAAAAGGTGAGAGAGATGAGGGGTAGGTGGAGTGAACTGATTGTGTACAGCCTTGTTCACCACTTTAAGGACTTTGAATTTTCATCAATCTGGGGTGGAGAGTCATTGGAACATTTTGAGCAGAATTCACACAGTCTGGCATATTTTCACAGGATAGAGGGAAGAAGACCAATTAGGAGGCTTTTACAATGCACTGGATAAGAGATGAGCATGAGACATTATTATTCCATGAAGACTTTAGCACTGGAGGTGGTGACAAGTGATTGGATTCTGAAGGTAGAACTTAGAGAATTTAATGATGATTGGATTTGGGATGTGAGGATGACTCTAAGATCTTTGTCCTGAGTCGTGGGAAGAACAGAGTGGCCATTAGCTGAGATGGAGAATTCAGAGGACAAGCTGGTTATGAGGAAAGATCACTAAATATGTTTGGGATATATAAAGTTTAATATGCCTATTGGACACCTAGGAAGAGATATTAAGTACCAAATGAACATAGGAATCGGGAGCTTAGGGGAGAGCTCCAGGTTGGAGATATACATTTGAAAATCATTTATAGATGATATTTTAAATTATGAAAATGGATGAGAAAAAGTATGATAGCAGCATTAACTACACCTCAGGGAACTGTGAAAAAGGATATTCACAGACATTTACACTGGACCTACACAAAGTTAAACCTTTAATAAATGTTTGCTGCTATTATTATTTAGGATTCTGCTCTATGTGCCATTACTTTACATTCATAATTACCATAAGAGTTAGTAATTCCCAGAAACAATGGTGTCAAGTCTGATCAAAATGTACCGCTGCCTTTTTAATTGAGATCATATGTCATACATTATGCAATTTCCAGGACACAGGTGAAAATAAAAAGCAATATTCCTAGCATAGGATGTGAGTGAAACACCACAAACATAGTGTATTCATGGAGTTTTTAAACACTGAGAGGTCCCCATCAGATACATAATAAGTAAATATGCACATTGTGTTGCCCAAAAAACAACAGCAGATAAAAAAAGTTTTCACTTTCCCTATTATGAGATAATTCAGAATCAAATTCAGAAATAACTTGGGCATGTGGAAGTCATGAAAAATTATGCATAGCCATATTATGAAGACTAGCAGAAAATATCGGAAGTATGTTAGAGATGTGTTCTGTGACCTTTTCATTGCTTCAGTTTCTAAGTTGAGAAATTCTTCTATTTAATTGGCAAGAACAAACTTCTAAGCATTTTCCAGTTATTTCAAAATAAATATTTTTTAGATAGTTTTTCAATCATGAGCTCATTGAGCTGGAATTGAAAATGAGGAGAGGGAAGAGGATGTGGCTCAAGTGATTGGGCTCCAGTTTACCATATGGGAAGCCCCGGGAATCGAACCTGGTGAAGGCAAACTGGCCCGCTCCACGGAGAGCTGACGGCCTGTGCCCCAGGGACAGCTGAGCTGGTGCAGCAAGATGACGCAATAAAGGGAGACGCAGAAGAGAGGCGGTGAGACATGCAGCAGTCCAGCGGGCTGAGGTGGCTCAAGCAGTTGAGTGCCTCTCTCCCACACCAGAGGTCCTGGCATCGGTTCCCTGGTGCCTCCTAAAGAGAAAAACGAAAAGACTAACAGACATGGGAAGAACACACAGCGAATGGACACAGAGAGCAGACAGTGAGCTTAGTGCAAGTAACTACAAGAGGGTGGGGAAGAAAATAATTTTTTTTTTTAAATGAGTGGATATTATAGAGCAACATGTGCTTCCAAAGGCACATTTCATTATCTTAAAGAACAAGCTTTATGAGTAGCAAAAGCTCGTGTAAGGCCTATCCCTAAGGAAACACTGATATAATCTGTGGTAAAAATTTACTGGTCTTTTCACATTTTTGGCTCTCTGTTTCAACCAACTGTAGCAAAGCAGGTAATTCACAATCCAGAATACATTTTAAAATCAATATCAGTTGTGTTTTTCTTATTTTTCTCATTTGAATCATTATTAATTTCTATATAAAAATTAAATTAGTGTTTCCTTGTTCAATCATTACATTTCCATTCAAGTTCCAAGTTCCAAGATGCAAAGCACAAACACTAAAGTGAGCAATTATGAATAAACCCCATTGTCCATTACTCCATCAGCACATTTCCACTTAAATTCTATTAACAAACCTAACTAAGAGTTTTAAACATTATGAAATATGTTACACAGGCACCTACACCTTACAGATTATTGAAAAGCTACATCTATTATGTCACCTAGTGGATGAAAAGAAAATAGCAAGAGAGTTCCAAATGTACTGGGGGCAACGAAATCAGATCTTCTTTGTCCAATTTACAGTATCTGACTAGGAAGATTGTAGAAGCAAATGGATAGTGGAAGTAGTGGCTTCTTGTTCTTAGAAGACGGGGGTCGCTATTCTTGCATAAAGTTATGCTCTGTAGTAAGATAGAGAAATAGTGACGACCAGTGATTAGATATAAGCAGGCTTTTATGTTTTTTTTGTAAAAGCCAATCCAATTTCTGTCCAAAGAGAACTATGGGGTAGTTACTAACAGAAGGTATCACGCAAGCTATTTCTAATTTTATTTCTACATGAGTTGTCCCAAGGAGAACATCATTTTTACTTTTAAGTAAAGATTCATTATTTTCTAAGGAATGAGGAAGTAAAGCTAGATCCTAACATAACAAAATACATATGGACATATGTTTTAGGGTTTTGAAAACCAGGTAGTAAGGCAATTCATAGATTATTTTAAAAGTCAAATAGGAACAAAAGTGACTGCAATATTTTGCCATAGAAGATAAGAATGCACCTATTCAATGTCAAATACAAACTTAATTGATAGCCACAATTTTATACCCCAACACTTAATTATTGGCAAAGGATTTATATTCATATTAAGCACATTTTAATAATGCTTGACTCTTGAAAGTTTGACTGAACCCTATGCCTTCCTAACAGAAATATGTAACCCAGACATGTAGTTTGCCAGTTGAATAGAACAACCACAGAACTGGTAGGTATATCATGCAGGTTTATTTTCTATTTGAAGGAAAAAAGATTAGAGTTTAAGTTACTGGAGAAAAAAAAAACAGCAAATTAAAACTAGAAAAAAATCTCATATATTCTTGCAATGCCAAAAGAAAGGAGAGAAAGGAAATGCACACATTCTAATCAATTTGTATGAACTCTCTTCATCCCACTGATGAATAGTTATGCAGCTGAAAAGCAAGGTATGATATCTGTCAACAATTTTAACATGATTAGTTAAGGAGGATTGCTGCTAGTTCCTCTTACACTGATCTGAAGCATTAATATAGTTAGCTTAGGCAAGCTTGTCAACCAGGTCATCTGCCTTAGGCATGAACCTGGCATACAGCATTTTTGATAATTCTTTACTCGATTCCAACTGTCAAGCAACTCTAATGCTATTTTTCTTAGGTGTCAGTATAATTGCCCCTGACTGAGAAGTGACTTGGTTCTTGGTATTCCACATGTGAGTGGCTTCTTGCCCAAGGGACTTGTCCCAGGCTTCGCTCCTGTCATGTTCCATTAGACATGGTTACCCAAGGGTAGACTTAAATCACCTGAATATTTTTCAAAACAGAAAAAGTGAAAAACATGAATTTTCAATTAGTTATAAAGGTCTTCCAGTGGGTAGATAGTTGTGGCAGTTTAATATTATTTATGAATTCTAAAAAAAGATATTCATATGTTTGTAAATTGGTTGGTTCCTCTGGGCATGATACCCTTTGATTATATTAAATTCAAACATTATGTTTACTTGATTAGATTAAGAGCAGGGCTTTGATTTGGCCACATCAGTAGGGCATTGAGTGGTGGGCAGACACTCACACAGAAGAAGACACGGCAGAGGAAAAGAGACCGCTCATTAGATACAGCAGAGGCCCCAGGAAGAGAGATAAGCCCGATACAGCCGACTTTGTGAAGAGACCAGAGCAGCTGAGCCCAGAAAGAAATGAGCCTTATGCCAGCCTACAGCTGAGATCAGAAGTTGGGACCATGAAGCCTTAAGAGGAAGGAGGAAGGAGGAAGGCTGAGCATTGCAGACATTTCCTGCCATCTTGATTCAACATGTGGCAAATGACTTTGGGTGAGAAAGCACCTCTTATGGTACCTTGAGTTAGACTCTTTAGGGCCTTGTGACTATAAGCTTTTACCCCAAATAAATATCTTTAAAAACTAGGAATACTGTGGTTCAAGAACATGCAGTATATTGGCAAAAAAGGCAAGTAGAATCCATGGATTAAGCTTGTTTATCATTCTATTGTTAAAAGAATAGTTTATTAATTTTCTGTAAGACCATATGCTATAATTATTGTTATAAATACACAGAAGGATTAACTTAGCTTTGGTTCATTCTATCAAATACAACATGTGTGAAATTAAAACACTGCAATAGGGAACCAGCTGTGGCTCAATTGGTAGAGCCCTGGTTTACCACATGGGAGGCCCCAGGTTCGGTTCCCAGGACCTCCTGGAGAAGGCAGGCCACTGCAAGCAGGCAAGCCGCCAAGCGGTGAGCTGACTCGGCGGGATGCCGCAGCAGGGGGAGACAAGCAGACACAGAAGAACGCAAAAGCAAAATGAACACAGCAAGAACAAGCAATAAAGGGGGATATATAAATAAATAAATAATAAATCTTTAAAAAAAACACTGCAATAATGTTAATTTCCCAGTTTTCATAATTTTACTATGGCTATTTAAGTTGTTAACATTAGGGGAAGCTATGTGAATTCTACACTATTTTTGTAATTTTTCTTTAAGTCTAAACTTATTTCAAAATAAAAAGTAATTAAAAATAATTATGCTGTGTGGAAGAAACCAGGCAAAAAAAAAGAGCCATGCTATATGATTCCGTGTATGTGAAACTTCTAGAGAAGACAAAATTATAGCCATAAAATGCAGATTAGGGGTTGTTCGGAGTGAGAGCTGGGATCAGAGATTGACTAAATTGAGTCATAAGGAAGCTTCTTAGAGGTGATGGAAGTGTTCTAAAGCTGGCTTGTTGTGATGGTTACATGAATGTATACATTTGCTTAAGCTCAACAATGTATACAATTAGAATGGGTGCATTTTATGGAATATATATTATACTCAAAGGAAAGAAATGTATGCAGATAAATTTATACACCTTTGCAAAGGATATGTACAAGGAAGTTGATTGAGAAATTAAGTCATATAAGAGGGAAAAAAACAGAAAGAAAAAAAATACTATGAAGATACCAAAATATCTAAAAGCAAGAAGTTGAATAAGTTATGGTATATTCATTCAATGGAGTACTACACAACTGTTAAAGAGGGATAAAGGACATCTGTATGTGCTGATATTGAAATGTTTTTAAGATGCATTGTTCAGTATGTGGAAAGAAATAAAACAAAATACAGTTACTATAGCGAAGATATTTAAAATGGAATTGGGAGGCCATTCTGGAGGTTACTCTTATGCATGCCATAGTATGTTTAGCCACATAGAACAATGTTCTTCAAAATCTTAAGGACATCTGGACAACATAAGCAAACCATAAGATAAAGAAATTAGTAAACTTTCTAACCTAGAGGACATTTGGAGCACCCTGAATATCCACCAATCCCAACTTAAGTAATCTTCTTTATCTTTAAAAACCCTTGCTTGGAAGCACCAAGACATGGCATTATTCTGAGTTGCAACCTGCATCTGTGCTCCCTGAATTGCAGTTCTAAGATCCCAAGCAATTGCCCTTGCTGGCTTGTAGCTTAGTCTGTTATTGCTCAGTTGACAAATAACAAAAGCAAAACATAAAACAGTATGCATAGTAAGGTGTGATGGTCGGGCTAATGTGTCAACGTGGCCAGGTAATTGTGTTCAGGTGTTAGGTCCAGCAAGCACTGGGCTAATTGTAATACAAGAGCATTTATGGACTTCAATCACCCGTGAGTTTACTGCATGGATGGCTGATTACATCTGCATTAATCAGGGAGATTGCATCAAGAATGGATAACACTTTTATCCAATCAGTTGACTGCCTTAAAAGGGGAGGTGATTTCAACATTCAGAGAGAATTTCCCAGCTCATCTTTGGACAGCCACTTCTCCCAGAAATTCATCAAAGACCTTTCATCAGAGACCCTGGCTTGCAGTCTGCCTGTAGAACCTGGACTTGTGCATCCCCACGGTCACGTGAGAGACTCTTATAAAATCTTATATTATTGACAGATATTTCCTGTTGATTCTGTTTCCCGAAAGAACCCTGACTAATACAGAAGTTTCAATTTATATAAGAAGGGTGACACTACATATGTTTAATTTTGTGAAAGTATAAAATTACCTGAAGAGCACACAAAAAATTTAGCACGAGGACTAGAGGTATGGAAATGGGAAAATATAAAATATTTTCAAATTATAAACTCCTATTTAATTTGTATTCATATTCATGAGCTGCAACAACTGATAATTATCCCCCAGAGATAATTTCTCTCCCATTCTTCTTGCTCTCTACCCAGTCCCGGCTAACGACTAAACTTCCCAGCCTCTCTTGCAAGTACGTGGGGCCATGTGATTAAGTTCTTGCAAGGGGATGTGACCAGAAATGGGGTATGTAATTGCCTGGGCCTTTCCTTATGATAAAATTCCTTGCTCTGTACCTTCTGGTCTTCCCCCTCCAACAGACTGTGGGATGGACCTTGGCCATGTAGATGAGGACATTGCTTAGGTGATACTGCATCATGAAGCTGAGCAATCTATCTGTTCTGTGCTTTATTCATTCCTTTGGACCTGTTAAATGTGAGGGAAATAAATACCTTTCTTTTGGGATATTTTGTTCTTCAGGGTCTCTTTTTTACAGCAGTTTCATCTATACCCTCACAAAGACAGCCTATAATCCATTTTAACTATAGTTTAAGTTTTTAAAATTCGAGATCAGGAAAATCGGTTGTATTTTAAATTAACATAATTGAAATGTGGATTTCATTACTTATTCACCCCCGGTGCATCTTTCGATAATATTTGGAACTTCCATTTTAGAATGGTAGAGCAACTTACCAGTTGATTTTTCTAGTTCCTATACTTTAACTCCCAAATTATCCTTAACATAATTGTGTAAAAATTTGATCCACTGTAATGTCCAAAGGAAAAGACCAGTTCTTCTCATCTGATTTTAGAGATTTTTTAAATTCACTTTTTTTCATTTTCCTAGACAACCTTCTCACAGGACTACATTTCATTTTGATAGCTGTGATATTGTCACTTGTTTACTTCTCATCAGATAATGGACTTTGTATCTGATTAGCTTCACTCTATTCTTGAAAGAAAAATGTCTTCCTCAAGCTAACATATCTTACTGATAGCTGTCAGTAAAATAACCTTTGGCACCTTTTCAAAACCATTCTAACAACATCCACAAAACATATTGCAAACATGAAAGCTTGATTCAAAATTGACATTTGTAATATGAAAAATGGTTCCCAATAATTATGGTTTTAAAATCTATAAAGTTTTTAATTTGCAGGAAATTTACATGACTTATCAATCATCTTCATGATTAGGTAAAACACAATTCATATTAGCCAGTGTCACTGTCAAAATTAGTATAGTGTCATTTATTTCCAACTAATTCTTTTGGAAGATAAAATATTTTGTATCCTATAACTTCTGTGTAGTGGTTTCAGTGTTTTTAACCTGAACTGAATGTTCCTAAAACTCAATAATCTGTAACCCAATTGATCATTAAAATGATTAATCCTACATTTACAATGTGTTTGTACAAGCTCATGCAGCTAGAAGTAAAAGTAAAATTTTTCCTGAGAGTTTTTACATGGACCATTCCTACTTAATTTTCTTATTACTTTTTCAATAAGTGCACATAATTGTGAGAACCTTTTGCATTTTTATAAAAAAAAAGAAATAAGAAAATTCATACCAATGAGCTGGTATAGATGGACTGAGTCCTTTTATGTATGTTTGAATGAACCTGCCCGGTCTCAGCAATTCATTTTGGTTTTGTGAGTATTAGTGTTGAGCCTATTCTGGAACTCTTACAAGTAATTAAAAATTATTTCTTGGTGAAATGAGGCCTTACAAAGAAAGCAAATCCTAGTGCATGTTATGTAATGAAAAAAAAATAGATGAAGGCTGTTGTACTACTCAAGGTGTTAGACAGCACCCAGAATCAAGATCTGATCAATGGAGATATAAGGAATGGGCAGATTTGGAAGAGACTGAGAAATAAAATCTATAGTCATACGTAAACTACTAATTACGGGAATTGAGAATAGGAAAAGGTGATGGAAAGCCAAGAAGCTTAAGCTTGGCAAACTTAGATCATGGGGGAAATATAAGCTAAATGTTTGATAAATGAAAGTAAAAGCCATATCTACTAAATTTCAATGTAAAATGGGCAGACACAGCAGAACTCTTGCATTTCAGTAAATAGGGGAATATTGTCAGTCTAGTAGACATTCAAACTCTTATGGTTGGTTTCTTTAGAATCCAGAAAGAATTATCATTTTTGTAGATGTCATCTCATATTCTCTTACTGTTAGGTTCCCCTTTCACTCTGCTAGAATTAACTGTTGTAGAAAACAGGGGAAAAAATTTAAAAAACAGACATTCAAAATACATTTTCAAAATCTATTACAAATGATGGATTTAAGAAAATCACAATTCAACAAGTATTTACTTTAGCAATTACAACTGGAATTTGGGCTGGATTTTCCCTCAAATGAAAATTATAATTATGCAGAACTCCAATACAATAGGGACTAAGTTGATTATTGTTAAAAAAAAAAAAAGTAACAACACTGAAACATTGTTTTCAATAAAAGGTTACATCATTTTTCTTTAAAGATATACAGAAAAAGATAATTGGAGTAAATAGCATTTGTGAGGAAAATTATGCTCTGCTTCTTATCCAAGATAGTCCTATTACCTTGAATCATCACTGGCCTGTGAAGTCATAAATACATAGATTCAAAGGATTTTAGAACATTTTTTTTAACAATTTGACAATGTGTTTGGAATATAATTGTCTTAGTTTGCCATAAGGCTGCCAATACAAAGTACCAATAATGGGTTGGCTTTTATAATGGGGGTTTCATTTAGGGTAACAGCTTACAGTTCTGAGGTTGTGAAATGTCCAAATCAAAGCGCCATCTGAGATGCTTTCAGCTACCAGTAAACCTGGCATCCTGCCACATGGTGAAACAAGATGGTGGGTGATCTCTGCAGAGGTCTCTGCCTTCCCCTTCAGGCTCACAATCTCCCAGATTCCAGCTCCTGGAGCTCGCATCCTCAGCCTTGAGCTGCTCTGTGGGCCCAGGCTCATGGGGTCCTTGTGCTTAAGCTTTGGTTGCTAGCAATCCTCAAGCCCTCTCTCACATTGCTGGATCAAAAATGGCAGCTTCCTTTCTCTCTGTGTCTTTTTATATCAGACCCATCAAGAGGATGGAGACCCAAGCTGGCTTATGACTCACGGACATAGCAATCAAAACCCCTAAAGTGATGTTATCAAGTAATCTAATCAAAGTTCCCTTAACTGAATTTAATGCAATCAAAGGGCCCCACACCCACAGTAATAGATTAGTTTAAGAACAAAATCTATTTTGGAGATTCACCAAATTCAAACTGTCACAATAACAATAACAAATTAAGGCTTGCATTTTATAGGTCTTTTTATATTTATTTTATATTTCTAGCTATTTATTTTTTTACATTGTATTGTTGATATATGACTAAATAGAAACCTTAAAAAAACACTGGTCCTTCACCTTAGAGAGTTCAAGAGGCACTGTATTAGAGGCTAGATAATATTTCTACATAAACACAGAGGTGTTTTTGCAAAACAAAGTATTTCACATGTTCGAGGAACAGGAAGCAGTCTAGTTCCATTTGAATACAGTACATATAAGGATTTAAAGGTAGAAAAGTTTGTAAATTAAATTGAAGTCATAACTTAAGCTTTGATTGCTACAATTCAATTAGGAAAGTGGCCCAGAGAACTTTCCCAATTTGGGGGCAAGAAAAGTTTCATTGAATGTGAGGCCTTAACATAGTTAATAGGCTAGTTCTAGTTGTAAATTTCTATCAGAGCTACAATTCTAATTAATGATCTTTCTTTTGTTTCCCTCTCACTTGACCATCGTTTATCAAAACTGAGCCAGAAGGAACAATTTGTGATAAAGGTGTGTTATACCCTGGTATACTTCCTTATAGAGCCAATGCTCTGAAAAAAAGTTATTACCTTCCAACTCAAGTTTCTTTGAACAATGTCAAAAATGAGCTTTTGAATAGTTACATATCAGGTATTTGAATTCAAGTTCAAGCCATTTCTCATCAGGGGAATATGAGTTCCCAATCCTCTTCTTCCTTATTACTAAACAACAATTCATTTCATTTGAAAAATAAGAGAGAAAGAAAATAAAAGACTTGAAAATTTTCCCTAAAAGGAATCATTCTGGTGTATTAAGAAGTATTATATATGATTGATGGAAAAAAGCAAAACACTACCAAAAGGGAAGGAGACAAACCTTTAGGGAAACCAGATTCCCAAATATTCATGACTTATAAATTGAGCTGTTCACCATAAATTTCCTTCCAATGAATCCTATGTTATGACATGGACTTCAAAAATATGATTTAGGATGAATTAGCTGAATGCAAGCCTTTCCTTGGCTCTTAGCCAAAAATCGATATTGGAGGATATGTAATTTATGATGAAGCAAACGTATTCTAAAGAACCAATTCAATGATTTCCTAAATTCATTTGTTTTTCTATTGTTCTATTACAATGGTAATTACAATGAAGTTGCATCAAAGGATACAAATAGAAGACTTGATTAGAAGCAATCAAGTTTCCTGTCTAAGTTAAGCCTTATATCTTCATAGACTTAAAGCGGAAACAAAAATAAAAATAATTTGATCCAGTATTTTGCCAATCAATAGATTTAATATCCTTTTCAAAACTGATGCCTTCAACCTAAAATTACTTTGAATGAGACACCACACAGATTTTAATTATTTTATACCATATAAAAACAAAAAGAAAAGCTAAGATTTTATTTATTGAATACTATTTTTGTTAAACATTAAACTCAGTTTGATGCTAACCATAAGTCAACTGCAGTATGACATATGTTATTTTCAAGTAATTCTCCAAAGTTTTGGTTGTTTATTTTCCGCCATGGGGGGATAGATGTAATTTCTTTTGGAGAACAACATTTTTAATCACCAAATATTTCTATTATAAAAAATATCCTCTGAATTGATATTTTTAATGTGGTATCATAATTTGCATACAAATACAACATGAGTATATGCGAAATATTTTATTTAACTCATTAATGAGGGAACTAGTAAGATGTTACAACTGGTACAAAGGAGATTTCAAACAATTTTTGCCCATATAGACCATTAAGAATGCGGAAATAAATTTACAGAAAGATAAAAATCTGATAAATAGCCACAGTTCAAACATCAATTACATTCTACTGAACAAAATTCACTTTATGGATAAGAACTATTTACATTACTAAATAGCTCAAAGGTGATGAGATGCACAGCTTAGAGATAATCAGGAAAGGTGTGCTACACGGGACAATCAGTAAACTTTAGGGTTTTTTTTTTTTTGTCAGTTCAATGTCTTCTTCCCTGCAGTATTATCAACTAGAACCTTCTATTTTTTATGTGTGTATTTTGTTATTGTTGTTATTGTTGTTATTCTTTTCCCAATTTATCCTAAAGCAGGAAGAGACAGACAAGGCAAGATTCCTTAAAAGTGTGGTTTCAAATCAACTGCTTTTCAAAAAGTTGTTTCAAAAAGTTGCATTAGGTCACTGGACTTTCTGTGCCTAACATCCCTTCATTGCAATTTTAAGTAGCCATGTGCTGTGTGGTATAGGTTTCTTCCAATTCTCCATATGGAAAATTCATTTGTTTTTACACTACTACCATTTACTGGCGCTTAAAAAAATCATATTGATTTCAGGAAATTTTCTTTATAGCCTTTGGTGTGTAGGAAAAATGCCACTGACTTTTGTTATATGTGGTAGTAGAGGACAGTATGAGGACATAGCCTCTCAAATTAGTAAATGGGAGCGTCAGCAAGCAGGGAGAAGCCCACACCTTACTGCGGCTACTCTACCTTACACTGACAAGTTAGAACTCTGACTGAAGACAGCCTAAGTTTGATTGGTTTTCTCTGAACAGGAGTTAGGGTGTATTATTTGTTTGTTTGTTTGTTTTCCCCATAAAGGCCCTATTCGGGTATCAATGCTTCCTGGAAACTTGAAAGGGATATCACAAGCCTGAGGGTTTTCTTGCTTACTCCTACGAGCCATGTTGGTTAAGTTTGAGGGTCTTGTGTGAAGTGCTTTTCCAGAGTCCAAGCTGTGAGGTTGGCAATACAATACTTCTTTTTCTGATTAACTTCCCCAGGGCTCGCAACTTGAAACCTTGCACTTGCACTAACCTCACTTAAAATTGTACAAAAGCCAGAAGAAACCCCTGAGGTCTCATTGGCTTCTGCTGAAATTTATCTTTGCTGCCAAAATTCTATCGTCTTTAATAGAGACCTATATCCTCCCACTCACCTCTCCCTTTGGGATGTTGTCCAGCTGTGGATCAAACCTCATAAGCTATCCTTTTGTTATCCAAGATAAATCTGACTTTGTGGGTACAATCATTCTGATTCAAATAATTACATGCTTGGCTTAGTAGTGGGTGCCAGCCACAAATGTGATAATTTCTTCTTTTCGCAGCCTCACACAAAGAGGTAATTTGTTCCATGCCCCCAGCAACAGGTGAATGGCACAAAACATGAGCAATGTGTGCATGGAAAGAAATCCACATTTTATGGATAAAATGGGTGACAGGGAAATGATCCATGTGCACAATTACTAAATTTGCATTAATCATTTTGGGATGGATGCTCTCATTGTATGAGTCTTGGGAAATTTGGCAGAGGAAAGCTGTTGCCTAGAGGATAAAAATAGCTTTATTCTTGCCAGCATAAGCCTTGTGCTGGGGGATTCAAGTCCCTTGCCAACTTTTTGAAACTCCAGCCCAAGGCACTGGAGTGTCACTTAAAGCCCTCCACTTCTTAATCAAATCCTTCGTTTTCCTTTTCTAGTTCTTAGGTTTTATTTGCTCTCAAACAAGAGTATCAAATAAATGTGGCTTTCTCATTGCAATTATGTACTGTTCCTATGCTGGTATGAGAAAAATTAAAAGGTATCCCACAGGTAAATATACAGAAGGTGAAATGCAGCTATTAGCAAAGGGTAAAAAAAGCTTTTAGGCATCTTAAAAACCATTCATTCTAGTACATAAATTGGTAGGAAGAAACAGTCGCTCAGTTGAATGCCACTGAAACCAATGCTTAAGCCATAGGTGAAAATGAAAGAAAATCTATGTCAGAAAGCTTGTAGCAAGAAAAACTATACAGCTCTGGATGCGCTACAAATACACATAAACAGTGAAGGGCTAGAAGGAAAACAAATTAAAACATAATAAAAGGCAAATTAGAAAACCAAAAATTATTTATATTTTCATATGGATGGAGGGTATATAGTTAACTTCTTGTTCCATTAATTAGATCTACATTCTACATCTTCATTTACCTGGGCAACTGTTCCTTTCGTGCCCACAAACTCAGACTGCCATATGCCATTCTTGAACAGTTCCTTCAACATTACTCTCACAAACACTAAGAGCCTCTTCATGATTTATCACATAACACAAACACACACACTTTGGGATTTCTATAACGTCCACCTCCTATACCTGCTCAAATCATCATTTTTTTTTTTTTT
>PVKH010014874.1:0-16313 GCA_004027955.1 Chaetophractus vellerosus
CCAGACTCCTCAGGATTGGGGGAAGAGCTATGGACTAGAGTGATCTTACTGGTATTCTGTTACAGACTTATTGTGATTCACGCAAAGGAAAAAATTGCAAAATTAGGTGGAGCCAGTGGCCACTGGATGCTTTGGGGGCAGGGAGAGGGAAAAGCAGTTGTAATACAGGGGCTTTTTTGGGGCTTGGGAATTATCCCAAGTGACATTGCAATGACAGTTATAGACTATTTTATAGCATCATATAAGATGCAGAACTGTGTGGGAGAGAGTATGGTTTACAATGTGAACTATGGTCCATGCTTAGTGGCAAAGCCCCAAAATGTGTATATCTATTGCAGGTGATGTACCACACTAATGAACACATATGTGGGAGGTTGTGGGAGGTGTGGGAGGTGGGGCATATGGGTACCCTTAAAATTTATGTGTAACATTTATGTAATCTATGTATCTTTTTTAAAAAAATTAATTAAAAAAAAGATAGGAAGGAATAGGAAGGAAGAGGAAGTGGGTAAGGATCGAGGAGCAGTGCTAGCAGCTTAGTCAAGAGAAGGTAAACAGTTTTTGTCAAAAGGAAACAATAAGGTCGAACTTACAAGATGATGGCAGAGTAGAGAAGTCCAGAACTCATTCCTTCCACTAAAACAACTATTAAACAGTCAAGAACTGTCTTAAACAACTATTTTGAAATCCCAGAGGCCAGAAGAACACTGTACAGTATCCAGGGAAGAGGCTGATAAATTACAGTAAGGAACTGTAAAATGCTGTCTCTGCATGGTGGCTACTGGTGCCCATCTGTCACTCTCATGGCAGGCCATGGTGGGGTCCAGTCCTGCCTAGCTCCTGGTGACAGAAAGGGACAGAAAAATCCTCTTCCCCAATCACCGATCATAGCTTTTGATTAGTGAAATTTGGATTGCTAGGTCTTGGCTCTGAGGGCAGTTGTTGTTTCAACCTTCCCAGGACAAAGGTGGTGACAGCCATTGTATCAACCCCAATCTGGACAAAAGCAGTGGGAACTATTGTTTCAACCCTTCCCAGACAAGGGTGGAGGTGGTGGAAATTGAAAGATGCAGCACTTCCTCAGGGCTGCAGGGGACAGTTAGCTGAAGGGCTGCATTTTCTGGGCAGGCCAGAAAAGCTCAGCTTTGGGGAGTTATAAGAAAAGCATTTGGCACCCTTCCTGATCCCCTCCCTAAGGCACATTGGAGATGGTCTATGCTCCCTTCATGGGTCCCTGGCCCTCTTTTGCCTGAGAAAGACTGATTTGGGAAAGTCTTCTCAGGGTGATCCTCCTCCCAGAATTTACCGTCCAGGAAAAAGCAGCATGAGACAATAAAAGGAGTGTAAAAACCCTTACAGGTGGATGGTCTTAGACAAAAGCCTGCTGGATTCAAATACCCAGGAGAGAGAGGTATGTCCCTGGGAAACAGAAGGGACAATCAAACTCTTGTAAACAGGGGAATTCCAAAACAACTAACGAGCAAAATCCTTGGAAAAGACAGAGGCCCAGAATGACAGGAAAAATTCTGCAGAGTGCATTCAGCTTGGGTAGACCTTCTTGATAGAAAGTCTGAAGCTCAAGAAAATCTGTTTTATCACCAGCTGGTTACAAGACAAAGAAACAGTTATCTAAGTGAGTAATTCCTAGAGTTAATATTTAAAAATTTTTAAATCTACAGAGTACAAGAAAAGAATACAAGACAAAGAAGCAGTAAATAATGGCCCATCCAAAGGATGAGGCTAAAAATCCAGAAAATAACAGTGAAGTAGAACATAATGTGGACATACCAGAAAAAGCTTTTGAAAAAAATGACTTAAAAATGCTCAAGGAGATGAAGGAAAGTACAGGGAAAAAACTAAGGGCTATCAGGAAAACAATGAGAGAACAATTTGAGAGTCTCAAGTGAAAAAAAATTTAAAAAGGAACCAAATAGAACTACTGGAGTTGAAGACCATAGAACTGAAATCCAGGAGGATTTCAAAAGCAGATTGGAGCTGGCAGAAGAAAGAATCAGTGAACTTGAAGACAAGACGCTTGAAATGCATGTGGTTGAGGAACAAAAAGAAAAAAGAAATACTAAAATTAAAAACAGCCTAAGATAGCTATGGGAAACCATCAAGTGCACTCATATATAGATTATAAGAGTATGAGAAGGAGAAGAAAAAGAAGAGGGGCAGAAGGAATAGTCAAAGAAATAATGACAGAAACTTTCCAAACAGCAAAAGATGTGTTCTCTTAGCACATCCAAGAAGGTCAGAGAACACCAAACAGGATAAACATGAAGAAAAATACACTGTGTCATATATTGATTACTCTATCAAATGCAAAGGACAAGGAGAGAGTTCTGAAAGTTGCTAGAGAAAAACAATGTGTTACATACAAGGGAGTCCCAATTAGATTGAGTGCTGATTTCTTATCAGAAACCCTGGATGGAAGAAGGCCATGGGTTAAAATACTTAAACTGCTGAAGAAAAGTGACTGCCAGACAAGAACTTTATATTTAGTGAGACTCTCTTTCAAAAATGAGGGTGAGGTTAAGACATTCTTACATAAATAGACTGTAAACAGTTATGAGGAACAAGATAGTCATTTCATACTGATAAAAGGGAAACAAAACAGGGAGATTTAACAATTATAAATAAATATGCACCTAACTTCAGAGCCCCAAAATATATAAAGCAAATATTGACAGATTTGAAGGGGAAAATTGTTCTATATTAATAGTAAGAGAATTTAACACACCACTCTCAATAATGGATAGAACAACTAGTAAGGAGATAAATAAGGAAGTTCAGAACTTGAATGATGTTCTAAACCAACTAGACCTAACAGACATATTTAGAACACTGTACCCGACAAAACCTGAATACACATTCTTCTTGAGTGCATATAGATCATTCTCCAGTATAGACTTTATGTTCAGTTACAAAACAAGTCTCAATAAGTTAAAAAATACTGAAATCATAAAATGTATATTGTCTGACCACAGGAGAATGAAGCTAGAAATCAATAACCGAGGGGAGAAATATGTGGAAATTAAACAACATACTCTTATACAACCAGTGGGTTAAAGAGGAAATCAGAAGTGAAATTAGGAAATATCTTGAAGCAAATGAAAGTGAACATTCAACATATTAAAACTTAACGGATGCAATAAAGGCAGTGCTGAGAGGGAAATTTATGGCTCTTAATTCTTACATTAAAATAGAAGAAAGACTTCAAGTCAGAGGCCTAACCTCAAAGGAGGAAGAATTAGTAAATGTAGAGCCAACTAAACCCAAAGTGCACAGAAGGAAGGAAATAACACAGATTAGAGTGGAGAGGGAAATAGGGAAAAAAAATCAACACCACCAGACGTTGGTTCTTTGAAAAGATCGATAAAATTGACAAAACTTTATACTTTCAAAGAAAAAAAAAGGATACAAATAACAAAAATCAGAAGTGAAAAGGTAGCCATTACTACCGACCTCACTGAAATAAAAAGGATTATAATAAAAAGGATGATGAACAACCATGTGGCAATAAATTAGATAACCTAGATAAAATGCACAAATTCTCAGAAACACAAAACTACTTATGTTGACTCAAGAAGAAACAGAAGATCTCAACACACCAATTACTAGTAAAGAGATTGAATCAGTAATCAAAAACCTCCCAACAAGGAAAAGCCCAGGGCCAGATGGTTTTGCAGAGGAATACTGCCAAACATCACCCTCATACCAAAGTCAGGGAAAGATGCCGCAAGAAAAGAAAACTATAGACCAATATCTCTTATGAATATAGATGTAAAAATCCTCAATACTAGCAAACTAAATCCAACAGCATATTAAAAGAATTATATACTATGACCAAGTGAGATTTATCTCTGGTATGCAAAGTTGGTTCAACATAAGACAACCACATTAACAGAATGAAGGGGAAAAAAAAACATGATCATCTCAATTGACGCAGAAAAGGCATTTCACAAAATATAACATCTTTTCCTGATAAAAACACTTAGAACACTAGAATTGGAAGGAAACTTCTTCAATATGATAAAGGGCATATATGAAAAGCCCACAGATAACATTCTACTTGATGGTAAAAGACTGAAAGTTTTTCCTCTTCAGGAATAAGACAAGGATGCCCACGGTTTCCAATGTTATTCAACACTGTACTGGAATTTCTTGTCAGAGAAATTAGGCAAGGAAATTAAATAAAAGGCATCCAAATTAGATAAGGAGAGGTAAAACTTTCCCTAGTTGCAGATGATAACCTATATACAGAAAATCCTAAGAAATCTGCAACAAAGCTTCTAGAACTAATAAATGAATTCAGCAAAGTGGTGGGGTACAAGATCAACTCCCCCAAATCAGTAGCGTTTATTTAAATTTTATTTTATTTATATATCCCCCCCTTGCTGCTTGTTCTTACTGTGTTCATTTTTTGCTTTTTGCATTCTTTTGTGTCTGCTTGTCTCCCCCCGCTGCAGCATCCTGCCAAGTCAGCTCACCGTGCAGTGGCTTGCCAGCTTGTGGCAGATTGCCTTCTCGAGGTGGTCTGCCTGCTCAAGGAGGCCCCAGGAACCGAACCCAGGGTCTCCCAAGTGGTAAACCAGAGCCCTACCAATTGAGCCACAGCTGGTTCCCAGTAGTGTTTCTACACACAAGCAATGAATATTCAGAAGAAGAAATGAAGGAAAAATTCCATTTACAATAGCAACTAAAAGAATCCAATATCTAGGAATAAATCTAACTAAGGATGTAAAGGATTTATACACAGAAAATGCCTAAACATTGCTAAAATAAATCAAAGATGACCTAAATAAATCCTGTGTTCATGGATTAGAAGAATGAATATCATTAAGGTGTCAATACTACCCAAAGAAATTTATAGGTTCAATGAAACACCAATCAAAATTCCTTCTTTGCAGAAATGGAAAAGTAAGTCATCAAATTTATATGGAAAAGTATGGGACCCCAAGTAGCTAAAACCATCTTGAAAAAGAATGAAGTCAGCGGACTCACATTTACTGATATTAAAAGTTATTACAAACCCACAGCATGGTACTGGCAGAGGGAATCAAATTAAATGTTCAGAAACCAACCCCCACATTTATGGCTAAGTGACTTTTGACAATACTTAAGTCTTTGGGCCATTTTTAAATTGGGTTGTTTGTATTTTTGTTAAGTTGTAGGATTTCTTTGTATATTCTGGATATTAAATCCTTACAAATATGTGACTTCCCAATATTTCCTCCCATTTTTTAGGTTTTTCTTTTATTTTATGATAAAGTTTTTTGATGTACAAAGTTTTTTTTTCATTTTGAAAAAATGCCATTTATATATTTTTTCATTTGTTGCTTGTGCTTTGGGTGAAAAATCTTAAGAAACCATTGCTTAACACAAAGTCCTGAAGATACTTCCCTATATTTTCTTCTAGGAGTTTGATAGCTATGGTTTTTAAATTTAGGTCTTTGATCCATTTTGAATTGATTTTTGTATATGGTGTGAAATAGGGGTCCACCTTCATTCTTTTGTATATGGGCATCTAGTTTACCCAGCACTGTTTGTTGAAGAGACTATTCATTCCGAATTGAGTGGAACTGGAATCCTTGCTATTCTTAAAAATAATTGAAGACCCTAAACAACTTTTTTTAATTTGGTTTATTTATATCTATAGATATTTACCCAGTTACAATTTAAAACTGAGAAAATTTAAATATTTTTATTACTTCATTTAAAGATTTTATGAACTAATCACATGGTAATATAAATAGTATACATTTTATTTTGATACCACTTTATACCCACTAGGATGGCTACTATTGAAAAATGGAAAATAACAAGTGATGACAAGGATGTGGAGAAACTGGAACTCTAGTACTTTACTGGTATGATTATAATGTGGTACAGCCATTCTGGAAGACAGTTTGGTGGCTCCTCAAAAAGTTAAACATAGAATCACCATATGACCTGGCAATTCCACTCTTAGCTATATACTCAAAAAGTATATAGCTAAGAAGAATTGGAAGAAGGTACTCAAACAGATACTTTTACACCAGTATTCATAGCAGTAATATTCACAATGGCCAAAAGGTGAAAACAAATCAAGTGTCCATTGACAGATGAATGTAAAAATAAAATGTGGTACATTTCATACAATGGAATATTTTTCAGCTATAAAAGGAATGATATTCTGATACATGCTACTACATGGATGAACTTTGAAAACATTATGCTGAATGAAATAAACCAAACAACATTGTATGAGTCTACTCATATGAAAGATCTATAATAAGCAAATTCATAGAGGCAGAAAGTAGATTACAGGCTACCAGGAGCTTGGAGAGAGGGTGACTGAGAAGTTTTTGCTTAATGGGTACAGAGTTTCTGTTTGGATGATGAAAAAGTTTTGATACTGGATGATGGTAATAGTAGCATAATATTGTAATTTTGCTTGCACTTAAGTGGTCGAATTGTATACTTTAAAATAGTTAAAATGGCAAATCTATGTTATAAAAATTTTTCACAATAAAATATAAATTAAAACCATGGTTAGTAGCAATGCTGCAATATATGTTCATAAACTGTAACAAATGTACCACACGAATGAAGAATGTTGTTAATGGGGGAAAAGGGGGAGGGGGAGGGGCTGGGGTATATGGGAATCCCCCTATATTTTTGTATCATTTATAAAATCTAAATGGATCATTTATAGAATCTAAATATATCATTTATAGAATCTAAAGCTTCTTTAAAATAAAATAAAAATAAATAATTTTTTTAAATAAAAAAAACACGTTTCCCAAAACACAAAACTAATGAGAAAAGTGGTGTATTTTTTTACATTTTGAAAATCTATTTAATATTGGCTTAATAGAAGATAGCTGTGGTCTTATATTTTCTTTTGCACTCAAACTGTTGCAATATGATGTTTTTAGTTGAAGTATATGAAAAAATTGGCCTCATACAGATATGTGGTTGGAAAAGGAGGAATATTTTAGTAATCTTTCCAGATAATTGTTGATATTCTTGGCAAGTGATTTTTCTCAAAGATCTGTTACAATATGGAATCTGAACTTTTTTCAATGAATTTTGTGCTCTGTTAACATTAAAATCCATTGAGCTATCTTGCATTTTGAATGTGTGTTTTTCCAATGCATTATTTTATAACATCATACTTTGTCCATTTGAAAACATATTATGCAAAAGGTCACATCTGTGAAAGCCACCACAAATTTCATAAGAAATTTTCATAAGATTATATTTTGGGAAGTTTTCAAGTTCATGGTTGCAGGTACAAGTTTCAGGTTTTCCAAAAGTATCATTTTCCCTTCAAAGTTCAAATTTTATCTTTGACCACAAATACTGTCAGTTGTTTTCCTTGAAGTGACAAGCTCACTTCAATCATTCTCAAGGAAATGACTATCAAATTTCCCAGTCTGAAGAGAGTTTATATTCCATGAAAAACACTAGCTGGTTCAGCTCACAATTCAAATAATCACGCAAGTCTTTCTCTCAAGACAACCACTGTACATAGGAATGCAGCAGTAGTGCATAATGTGTACTTTCCATTTCATCTCACAGACTATTAACAATGCGTATGCAAGGTTGAGGTTTAATAAAATTATTAATAATTAATAATCCATACTGCTTCAAAAAGGGTATTCTTTGGTAAAATTGCCTTTTTCAATCATTATTACATTTTTTACTATGCGTACATTGTGGTGAAGAATACAATTTCTACTTATTTTTCCTGTTTGGTGCCACTAACTTAATTTGTACAAGGAACTAGTAGTTTTAGCCACCATTACTTTTGCACCATCAGTACAGATATCAATCCAGTGAAAAAGGAAAATGAAGTGTTAGTATTATTATGAAAATGGTTTTGATCTCACGGACTCCCTGGAAGGATCTTACAATCCTTTGCAGTCTGTGAAAGAATTGCTACCCTACATCAAAATGCCTTTCTATGTAGTAGCTGATTTTGGAGTAGCTGTGCCAATTCTCAATTTTAGCATTAACATTTCTTACTGCCAAACATCGTAATGTTGCTGACACTGACATTTTTGATATTGTGCTTTTCATGACCTTTATTGAACCATTCTCCTCCTTGCACACTACACTGTAGTTCCACTTAATTTTCCATTCTTCTAATGTACCTTGTTCTCTCCAGCTTCTGGAACTTCACAAATATTGGTATTTCTGATAGAAACACTGTTCCACTCTCTTAACTTTGAGACTAAGTCATCCTCAGGTATCACTTTAAAACATCATTTTCTCAGGCACACTTTCTGTTGGGGATTGAATCATGTCAACCCCCCCCCCCCCCAAGTCATGTTCAAGTCCTAAAACCCCGTTCTGTGGGCATGCACTCATTTGTAAATAGGAATTCCAAAGACCCTGTTAAAATGAGGGCAAATTAAATCAGGGTGGCCCTTAATCCAATGTGACTGGAATCCTTATAAAGGAAATTTGATATGGAAGTAGAAGCCAAAGAAGGAGACGGAAATAGTCACCATATGATGGATGATTGCCAGTAAGACTGCCAGAAAGCTACAGACTTCAGAGAAAGTATGGCCTGTTGATGGCTTGATTCGGGACTTCTAGCCTTCAAAACTGTGAGACATTAAGTTCCCGTTAAACCAACCAATCTCTGATATTTTATTATAGCATCCCTGACAAACTAAGACACCTTCCCTGACCCCCAGATTAGGTACGGTTTCCCTACTCAAACATAATTTTAAAGCACCTATAATATGCCAGGTATGGGGCTAGGCAGAGACATACACACATTTGTAAATGTTGGGTATATATTGTAGCTATTTGTTTAATGTCTGTCTTCTCTGTTAAGTTTTCTGAGTGTAAGAGCTTAATGAGCATCTTCGCCATTAAAGCTCCCTGTCTGTATCATTCTCTTATACTCTTTGTACCCAGCATGCACCTATTTCATAATAGCCACTCAATAAATATTTGTTGTACAATGTACCTATTTCACAGTCCACAGATGTGGGTGAAAAGGTAGTTTAACTATTTTTCTATAACTCAATTTAATCCCTGTCTCATGTCATCTTTTTACCTGACGTCAGAAAAATAGTTAATTCCAGGTAAATCTATTACTGTTAAATTTATATATAAATTCAGTCATAGTCAAGGTCTCTCCCTCCATCCTCCTTCCTGATGTTGATTTTATCATCTAGGGTTTATTCTATACAGTAGCATTGTTGGGGAAAGGCGCCCTACTTTTTGGACTGGATCACCCCATCCCACCCCACCCCCTGCCCACCAAAACATGCAATAATACTGTTCTTCTCTTTGTCGGCCGCTGTCCATTTTGGTACTTGCAGCTGAAATGGGAGTATTCCTATCAGGAAACCCTATCTGCATTGGCTGCAATACACTATTTTCCTGTAACTTTTGCTGGTCACTGAGCAGCAGCCACCATCCCTGCATTTTGATTTGGATCCACCACATACTTATTGTGCGGAAGCCCAGGAAAGTTTTCAAAGAAGCAACTGTTTATACTATGTACGGATCTGAGTTTTGGCTGGTCCTCTCTTCTTCCCCGCCTTAGCTCTTTACGGTAGTATCATTGATGAGATCCGTAGATAAGAACTTCAAAGAGACCTAAGAGAAAAGGAGATTTCTCAGCTGCACCCGGTTATTTCAGGAATGGCAAGGCTTCTGCTAATTAACTGGAAATTCCAGCCTCTAGTTGTTAGCTAGCGGATGTCACTGAGAGAAGTAGGACACTGGAGAAAGAGCTCATGGGAAAGTGTGCATGGCATTTCATACCCTCAGATCAAATGCTGTTTAAGGGAGGAATGATAAATATTAATGTAGTACCTGCTTCAATTATTTCGTCTGGCAGGAGCAGTCCGAATGGGACATGCGCAGAGGAACGCTGCGGAAGCAGCTGTCGACATTCTTGAAGGTTTATCTCACCAATCCTTCCAGTACCTTACCAGGTGGCTTTCTTAGTTGGCCCTGAGAGGTGACCAGGCTATTAAGCCTGTCACACTCCCTCACGAGGGCCACTGGTAAACACAGCCGGCCGTTTGCCGGCTCTTGGGGAAGCCCACGTCTTTCCTCCATTGCCGCCTAGGGGAAGGGGGCTGCTGACCCAATTTCTCTATCAGGTGCCTGGAAATTGGTCACAGAAGGTTAGCTACTCCCACTCGAAGTTGAGCTGTCAAGGTTTCGTTAGGCTTTCCCTGAGGTGGAATTACTCGTTCTGCTTCGTTCCAATCTGCTGCTGGAACCACCCATTTCCCTTAAGCTGCTGGGAGTCTTTGAGTGGTTGTACCTTCGCCACACTTGGGGTTATTTCTGGGGGCACCGGGGCCCGAGATTCCTTCACAGAAATGAACTGAAATCAGGCAGGCTGCCATAAGTACCTGCCCCTGTGTCTGGGCGTGCTTCTCGCCATATGAATTATTTAGAAATCTCTCAGAATAGCCCTGTTATAACCTTCATCTTGAAATAGAGATGGTCTCTCCTCATGTAGCTGTATAACAAAAGTGAGCATCTCCATGAGAAAATGTTAAGCCATCCTTTATAGAAGACTTTCTGTGTACTAGCCACTATGTGAAGTGCTTTTATAAACTTAAATTCATTAAATTCCAACAACCCTAAGATGAACCAACTATTTTTATCCACGTTGTACATTTAAAGACTACAAAGCTAGTAAATTTCCCAGGTCACAGCTAGTAAGTGATGAAGCCAGCTTACAAACACTGGAGTCTACTTGACTCCAATTGTACTTCCCAAGATTCTGAACAACCCCTGAGGAGAGCTTACAATATTTTTTTCTTGGATTTTTAGGTTAAGATAAAGCCTATGGTTATGCATGACAATACTAATACTAAAACAAATGCCAATACCATCCATGGAAATGCCACTAGATAGTAAGAAAAATCTGTAAGAGCAGGGCCAATGTCTGTATTTCTCACCATGGTATACCAGGGACTAGTCAGGTACCTGGTACAAATGAGTACTCAGTAAATATTTGTTCAATTAATAAGGAAAAGAAAAATGAATCCATAAAATTCTGTTTATTTTAAAGTTTTACATCCACTATATTTTTTATTCCCAGAAAAACCTTGGGAGGATGCAGAAACAAAATTATTATTCTTACCTTTCATATATGGAATTGGAACATGCATTTTCTGATTGTAATTTTTGTTCTCTCCACTCCATTTTTTAATTTGTTTATTTTTTAATTTTATTTTCAAAGAAGCTTTAGATGACATAAATGCTGCATTAAAAATATAGGGGATTCCCTTTTGCCCTACCCCCTCCCACTCCCACACTTTCCCATATTAACAACATCCTTCATTAGTGTGGTACATTTGCTACAATTGATGAACACACATTGCTACTAACCGTGGAGTATAGTTTACATTATAGTTTGTACTCTATTCCGCACAATTCTGTAGGCTATGACAAAATATACAGTGGCCTGCATCCATCATTGCAATGTCATGCATGACAATTCCAATGTCCTGAAAATGGTCCCACACTATACCCATTCTTCCCTCTCCCTCCCTTCACAGTCTCCAGTAGCCACTGTCTCCATATCAATGATAAAAGTTCTTGCATTACCTGCAATAGAGCAATAAGAAGTTTACTTTAGTCTATTGTCCTTTCCCCAATTTTGAGGAGTTGGGGATAGTGATGCCCACTCTGTTTCTAATTGAGAGGGCCTTAGGTCCCACGAGGCAGATGGATGGAACCATCTTGCTTGTAGTTGCAGACATTCTTTGCTCCCTGGGATGGGCACTTTCCATCATCATCTTCCTGTTAGTTGTCCTGGGTGAGTCCAGCGAAGTGGAGAGCAGGTGCCACAACTCTGCTGAGACCCAGGGCTCAACTGGCACATGAACAGACCAAAGATTTAAGTCTCTGGGACATATATTTAACAAGTATAGTGCTAATTATAGATTCAAATAAAAGGGACAGAAGAGACATGTGTAGGGAAACTATAAATGAGTATAACTCTGTTACAATGGGGTCTCCACTCCATCTTTGTGATATGGCAGAAGTAATATAGGGACCGATCAACCCTGGGTTTAGTTATTATTATTTAAACTGGGTTCAGTTATTATTATTTATATTCTAGTTGTTTTCATAGATATGACTCAAGGCATTGGACAAATATTGCTGATTGCCATAGTCCAGGCCAAGAATGACAAGAACATTTCCAAATTTTCTGTGTTCCTTGTTCAGCTGTAAATATGCTGAATTCCCTTCTCAACTTGGGAATGCTTTCAGTGCTTTATTTAAACAGTCAAGCTTTGACCTGGGAATGCACCACCATAGACGTCACTTTATTTCTGAAACTAGATAACCTAAAAGGACTCCTAATCCAGTAATAGTCACCCATTTTAACCTGTCCTTGGTGATGCAGAGACCTTTCCCTGATTTGTCAAATTTACATGACTCCAACAATTTCAGGAATAAATCCCTGTTCAGTATTTTTGGGAAAAAAATAATAGATATAAGTTAAAGTGTACCTATGACTATAACCATAGATAGATCTAAAACAGCTCCATAATGACTGATGATTTTAAACTATAGTTTCAGTTGTGAACGACCCTCTCCCTCTGTCTATTCCCCATTGTTAACATGTAGAATGGGAAGTTCTTAGACCTGTTCTATGGTAAGCATCTCATGTAGTCACATGTAAGAGGCCAATGATTAGGGCAACCAGACCCAAAGAAGTCAAATACAGAGCCCAGAAATGGTAAAGACTTATTGGGAACCAAAAAGACCATCTTGGCCCTATTACCATCTATTATCTTTCTGTGGAAAGAGTAGCTTAGTTAACCATCTCCTTAGAATCAGAACTGCATCTCTTGACAGATGCTATGTGGGTCCATTATAAATATGTGATCCCCAATAGCTGGGGTGGACCACCGAGGGTTCCAGCTAGTCCCCTTATTTTCACCTATACTCCTCTGGACTCTTGTCATTTTACCATTCACTTCTGGTCCAAATCATCATTAAGCCCCTATTTCTCTTAATGGTAACATTACCTTTGCCTACCTGGTTTCAAGTTAAGGTTCTTAAATCCTTATATCAACAGCTAATTTGTCATCAAACATCAAACCAGCTACCAATTTTGATAGTTTCTTTTGATTTTCTTCTTTCTGTTCCTACCACACCCCATCATTCATTTAGAATGCATTTACCCCCGTATACAAATACAAAAATTGAAAACAATTATTTCTATAGTAATCTGAGGAAGCTCCATCTTTAAGTAGCTTTTCTGAAACTGCACCCTGCCCCGTGATGTTTGATTGGGTCTTCTCCTGAAATCCTGTAGCAGCCTGTACCTTTTTTCTAACACTTGGATTCTACATTGTATTTTATTATCTGTGCTGTGCCAGATAACTTAATGTCCCAGCCATCAAGGTCTGGCAACACAATACACCTATTAGCCCTGCACCTAGTAGACAATACAAGAAAGTAAGTTAAGAGTGTATGGTCTGGAGTCAGAATACCTTAATTTTAGTCCCAGGTTAGACACTTTCAGATGTATGACCTTGGAAAAGTTGCTTAAATTTTTTGAAACTCAGTTCTTTTATCTATAAAATAACCATGGGGGCGCATGTAGTTTAAATGGTTGGACATCCGTTTCCCATATGGAGGGACCTGGGTTCGATCCCTGGGACCTCCCAGTAAAATAAAAAAGGAAAATACAGAAGGTGCACAGGCGCACCGTCAGGCCCTGAGAGCAGGTGAAACCCCTGGCCTCGCTGAACCACGCAGCAAGATGATACCATAACAGGAGAGAGACGCAGGGGAGAACCAAGACAAGACACACCAAAAAACCAGGAACTGAGGTGGCGCAGGTGGCAGAACACCTCTCTGCCATATTAGAGGTTCCCAGGATTAAATCCTGGTGAAGACAGGAGGAGAAGGATGAGAGGAGAGGGAAGGAAACAGACATACAGAATTGCCCAACTAACGGACACAGAAACAGCAAAAACGGGAGGGGGAGCGGTTAAAATGGATACAAAGTAAGTAAATAAATAAATCTATTAAAAAATAACCATAACTACTTTTGAGGTGTGTGGCACATAGTAAATGTTTATTCATTCAGTTCATTCAACCGCTATTTTCTGAGCAGGTACTCTGCGTCAGGTATCATTTTAAGCTCAGAGGATACACAGTGGTGTACAAGTCAGACAGGTGTTTGCTTTCATGGGACTTGCATTCTAGTGGGAGGAGACAGAGGGCTGATGTTAATCTGTTATGAAATAGTATGGTCATACTAGTTGTTTTCAGCCATTTACATTATAATTTGAAGGTGCCCAAGTTACATTCATTGTTAAAGAAGCTGGGTATGATTGTGGGTAGAAATAATTAATAAATGATGTTGAAAATTTTAGATCAAGTGCCATGACAATAAATACCATATTCCAAAAGAAATGTGAGGTCATGATATAAAATTTTCCACAGCTCTCAAAATCCTCACCTGCATTGAGATATAACCAAAAGTCAGCAGCTAAAGATAAAGGGAATTTTTGAAGAGAGCATTTAGGGTTCTCTAAGTGATACCTACATCCTCAAGTTTGGGAGTTAGGCTGCTTCCCTTTTTATCTCAGGTCGAGAGAGAGGTGCTTTAAGGAGACTAGTCAGAGTTTGATATGATTCCTCTTTAGTTTTGGGAATGAAGTTGATTTGAGTCTTGAGTCTGACTCCTTCTGAAAAAAAATAATAAAAAGTGAAAGATGGCCTGGTTAGCTGCTCTGAAAGTGGATTGATGAGAATTGACTGGCCTACACTCCTAGACTTTGTTTGGGCTTATAACATGTTAGTATTCTCTATGGATTGAATGTGTGGCCCATGAATGAAAGCATGGGGGAAGGGATAATGATTCAAGTCCTGTCCAAGGGGGATACAGGAAAAGTTTAACAAAGCTTAGAATAAAGAACTTGAGGCTCCACTGAATGCTGCTGTCTGAGGAAAGAGTGAATGACCAGCTGGGCTAGACATGCTTTCATCCTTTTCAGTAATCAAGATTGACAGGGCATTTTAGTTACTGATTAGCAGATCCATTTATACTTATATAAGTAAAGAAGGTAATTTAAGAGAGTGGTAAGGGTCATAAGGAAAATTAATTAGGCCAATTTAGTAGAGATTGACTAGAGTAAGATAGAGGTAACCTTGCAGTGGATGGTCAGGGAAGGCCTCTCAGAGCAGGTGACAGTTGATTGGTAGGAAGTAGCTTGGCAGGCAATGATCTGGAGACTGAGAAGCTATGGCAGGCAACGGGAACAGCAAGCACTAGGAGCTTTGGGTGGGAATGAGCTTGCCATATTTTAGGAACCTGAAGAAATCCAGCCTGCAGAAGCTTGGTAAGTATGTGTGAATGGTGGAATAATACTCATGTCATCAGAAAGGACTATAGGGGTATATCAAGCAGGATTTCACAAGATATGTTAGGGGTTTGTGTTTTATTTTGAGGATAAGGAGAAGCCACTAGAAAATATTAAGCAAGGAGTTATATGTTTGATTTACATTTTTAAAATGTCACTTTTACTGTCTAGTGAAATAAAAGAAAAAAAGTGCAAAATACAGTGATGATAGTGCCATTAGAGACCTCCTAGAGCTAGACCTGGAGCATTTGAATTAGATTTAGAGAAGCTGGGAAGAATAGGTAGTGCCCTTCAGTTGAGTAAAAGATCATATACAAGCACAGAGGCAGGGAAGAATATGGTGCAAGACACCACTCTCCTCAAAGACAAGCAAAATCCCAGGGATGGGAATTATGAGCCATAGTTTGGGTGCTGGGATGGATTGAGACTGGTCCACACAGCTGCCAAGCAATGGCCTGCAGGAGGGCACCAAGACATAGATTCCAACCAAACTTGAAGGCCAGGTAGTGTCCAACTGTGATTTCTATGGTACCAATGAAGAGACAGAAACCAGGAGTGAGGCAGTTGGATAGACATCGCAGAAAGCTTCCAAAGGTTGATGTGAAGTAAAGCCTGGAAGGAGTATCTCGGTTGCTGTGATATAGTAACAGTGGTTTTTTCTGCATTCCCTGTGGGCATGTACAGAGAGGAAGCTATTAATAATACTGAGACATATCAAAGCTATACCTGCCTGCTGGGGTAGAATATTGTCCTCATTTTCCGTTGGCATTCTCCTGCTTATAGCTCCTCACATCTAAATTGGTCTGATTTGCTCTTTTCCATTTGTTTGTGTGATTATTTGATTGAGGTCTGAGATTGTCAGCTATGTAAAAGTAGAGAACTTACATGATTTTGGTCGCTAATCTATCCCCAGCATAACACTGGGAACATAATGGTTATCAAAAC